>APFE031534541.1:0-10547 GCA_000404065.3 Pinus taeda | reverse complement strand
TTAGTTTCTATAATTTAAAAAAAAAAAAAAATCATCTTATATAATTTCAATAATAATATGAATACTATTACTGAAAATTGTCAAAATAATCCCCTTTCAGCATTCATAGTTGTTTACCTTTATTAAGCATATGATTTAATACAGGATCCAATGCAATGGATGTTCTTTAATCAATGATTAAACATGCTAAGGTGCTGGCAAGGAACGGATGAGCGATAAAGATGTTATAACCATGAACGAAAATAACGGAGATAATAGTGCATTTCAATTTATTTTATATAATTCTGAGAAATAAAATTGGTTATACATTTTGACATTAAAAGGATATAGGACTCTAGTTTATGAAATGGCGATGATAAGATATTTTGTTAAGTATGTTATAGTAAAAAAATTATTGATTAAAAATTTTGAGATTAAAAATTTAATCATATTAAATAGTTAGAGGTTCAAATCATGTTAAAATTAATAGTTAAAATGACTCAAATCATATTAAAATTAAGTAATTTTAACAATTTAAATAATTTTTATTCAGAATTTTTAAATTAAAATTACTCAATATATAAATTACTACCAATCATCTCATATTCACATTATCTAACAAAACATATTCTTATAATTAAACCGGTTTCTCAAAGCTATAGAGTAATAAATATTTGCCTTTGTTTTATTTACATGTGAAAATGTATAGAAAAACAATAAACATTTAATATAATTCATTGAAAAACGCAACAAAATCACAAAAATATTGGCAAAAAACTAAGTGCTTTTATTTACATGTGAAAATTTATAGAAAAACAATAAACATTTAATATAATTTATTGAAAAACGCGACAGAATTACAAAAATATTGGCAAAAAAACTAAGTGCACAAAAAAATACAAAAATATTGGCAAAAAACTAAGTGCGCAAAGAAATCCAAAGGGACTGGCAACTTTAATATTGACAATGCAAGGTATCTACAAAAATGGAACCTTACATTACCCAAAAAATAAACTGAAGATAGTAATTCGTCGGTCTTCGAAAATGATTATTTAGGAAAAAACGCATGTCTCAATCACAACAGAAAAGAAAATGTCAGCCTCCATTTTCGGAGAAAATTCCTAACCATTAAAGAAAAACATAGAATTTTTGAAACAATATATCTAATACACTTGCCTACAATATGTAATGATTAAGTTTATTTTTATTTAACACACCTTTAAAAAATTTAACCTTACGGTTAACTAATCTCCACTTCTGCCCCAAGACTTTAGTAACTACTCTCCACTTCTGCCCCAGGACTTTCATTTTTGCCCCAAGACTTTAGTAACTGATCTACACTTCTGCCCCAGGACTTTCACTAAGTGTTATCGTTAACTTTCATTATTGTAATCTTAATAAAAGATGGTTACTAATATCCACCTCTACCCCATGACTTTCACTAAGTGCTATCGCTAACTTTCATTATTCTGATCTTAATTCTGTGCTCCATTTTTCTTTTACAACAATCTCACCATCCCACTTAAAAAATTATGTGATTAATCTTTTCTAAAAATAAAACTTCATTGTATTTATGATTTGCCATCATAACTCACCAACCTAGCTTTTCAAAATAGGGTTTATCATCTTTGTTTAAGAAGACTGTCACCTTGACACTCTATCTATATGGTTTAAAACTGGTCTTCCAACAATAGCAGATCTCCAAAATTTATTTCAAACATAAGATTCAATAAACATAGTCCAAGATCAATTAATTAATTAATTAATACAAGCTCAGGGTTCCTCTTGTTTACCATTCCCATTCCATCGTAGACTTAATATATATTTTTACTT
The DNA here is from genome assembly GCA_000404065.3 of Pinus taeda. Lineage (NCBI taxonomy): Eukaryota > Viridiplantae > Streptophyta > Pinopsida > Pinales > Pinaceae > Pinus > Pinus taeda. Next base: position 8,735 of record APFE031534541.1, on the reverse strand, counting down.
TAATATTTATAACAAAAAACCACAACATTTTGCAAACGAGTGTAGCTACACTTCAACGTGACTTAGCAATGTTAATGATATTCATATCTACAGTGAGAATAACTTTGACTTTACAACAGTTCCCTTTGTTTTTTCCATGGTAAATCGTGACCCTCCTTTGCTCAATGCAACAGGGAAAATTCGTTCTCGTTGTTCCTGTCTTCCTATTTGACTTGACTATGGAATTTCTGCTCTGCTGAAGGCGCAGCTAGAGTTCCAAAGATTGAAACAATCTCGTTCCATCACCAAAGCTAGCGCTAAGGCAAGATCGGTCAACTATATACTTGAAGGCACCATCACCCAGTTAGTTTGGCCCGAGTTCGAATCCCATTAAAGAATACAACAATATGAAGAAATTTAGAAGACCTACTTGATTACAATTCAGTGCCTCTTCGTTGGAATCCAATGCAGAAATGGTGCCCACAGTCTTGCTGCAAAATACAATAGCAACCTCTGGAGATTTTCCCAAGCATCAGCCTCCATGGGATGCGATTCAAAAAGCTTGAGTCTGGATACCCTTCATTGCACCCTGATTCAATGACATTAATTCACTGCAGTCCTTGCTCTTTGGGCTCTCCAGCGTCCTTATCAGTGGTAGGTAGGCAGTGTTCGTAAGTGAGACTTTTCTCGTTTAGAGATGGACGTTCCAGGTTGATTGCCTCCCTGGTTTCCTTCGGCAAGGTGCAAGCGGGAGCAAAGCTGAATAAATTGGGGGCAGAGAATTCCATAAGCCCTTCCATTATTTTCCCTCTTCTTCCCCCACCACCATTAATAACCACCCACCCACCATTTCATTTGAATTTTGAAAATCTGCCGCTCAACTTCTTGAGTTTGAAATCTTGTGGCATTCAATGGATATAGGTGGATAGTCTGCATTAACTATATGATAGGCATAAGTCAGAATGGTGTAGCCTTTCGAGAGAGCGTCGACCGGAAAATGATGGGTTATATATGCACATACATACCCATGTGTAATCGCCGGAGGTTGGAGATGGATGCATGGTCGGGTTGCTAGATGTAACATGTAACATGCAATGGATGCATGGTCGGGCTGCGAGATGGAACATGCAATGACATAAAGAGGGCTGTAAAAAAGTACCATTTATATTTTTATGGAAGTGGAAATAGTGCTCGCCATGATCCTATGTCAATTTATTTTTTCCCTATAGAGAAGCCGCTTCTCAAGAGAATCGACACAATTTGCTTTTTCTCTCTCCAAAATAAATACTTGAACAGAATCGACACAATTTACCTTTTTGTTCTAGAGAATGAATGCTTCTGAAGAGTGTACTCCACGTAGGAAGTTCCTATTTCCACCTCTATAGGTTTATTAATGCGCCCTGAAATGTGCCCCTAATAACCCAATGTAAGACGACATTATTCTTTTTCCACCTCTATAACCGCGCGCATGTTATATCTGGCTATCAGGGGCACATGTTAGGATGCATTAATAAACCTATAGAGATGGAAATAGGAACTTCCCTCCATGCATCATGAAGTTGTTTATTTCTGTAAATTATTAATTAGATGACGAGTGAACTCCGGATTAATCAACCTATCAGCATTACCCATATATTAATCAATCCATCGTCAGCTAAACGCTATAGAATATTGGTACTGCACGCCGAAGTTTTCTTAAAGAAAGAAAAAAATGTTGTCATTAATAGTAAAAGAAAGTACATTTGCAAATTTATTAATATTATTGTGGTTCGAACGCATTCATTTCTTATCTTCTGGTCTCGCGTTGATTTGCGTTGAATATTTACGCCGTAAGGCGTTTCCCTCTGAAATGAACTCCCACAAATGCCTTTTTGTCCTAATCGTAGCCGTTAGATCTCTTGTTAGACGATTAAACAAAAATCAGTCGTCTAATTAAAAAACCTTAAAAAACGTTTCACTTTCCCTTGACATCTTTGCGCCCAGGTCTCTGTCTGTTTGTATAGTCGAATCGGCATTGGCAATGGCATCCCCTATATCCTCCTACCCCCAAAACCCTTCTGAAACTGAAATCTGGACAGAAATCTAGACTGCAAGGTCGGAACTCTTCCTGGTGCGATATAAAGTAGTCGGGGAGAATTAGCATAGAATATCTGACATAGAAGAGGAAGACACATATAATTTCAGAGAAATGGCAAAGGAGGGAGAAAAGGAGCAAGTAACACTGCTAGGTGTGACTCTGAGTCCTTTCGTGGTGTGGGTTTGCATTGCTCTGGTTCTTAAAGGTGTCGATTATGAGTTCATCCAAGAGAATTTCATGCACCCTAAGAACGAGCTGCTGCTGAAATCAAACTTTGTTCACAAGAAAGTTCCAGTGCTCTGCGAACCAACGACTGCTTTGCAGGAAAACCATATTTTGGAGGGGATGAGATCGGATTGATTGACATCGCCTTGGGTAGTTTGTCGGCGTTTATCACAGGCGTGGAGAAGGCTACCAACATCGTTTTAATAGATGCAGAGAAAATGTCATTGTTGAGCGCATGGCTGAATCGATTATGTCAATTCGATGTAGTGAAAGAAGCGATGCCAGATCTGGCGGAATATATATCTGTTAGGAGAGCCATGATGATGTCACCACCTACTACTAATTAGGGCAAACCATGCTGGCCTCATAAACTGAGACCAGACAGAGAGATTATATTTAAGATGAGTGCTATTCGTAGCCTTTGTCTTTTTATGCAACCGGTCTTTGAAGTAGAGGTGTTTTATGTTAATTAGTGTGAATAATGTTTTGGTGAATCTCGTCGGTACTATAGTTAGCATTGCTCTGTTCAATGTACATTATTTATTTGCAATGTTTTTTTATTAATCTCTCTGATATTGTCGCTGGCATCGGCCTGTTCAGTATGCGTTGATTATGAATGTAGTAGAAAACATCATGAAATGCAAGCGTTTCTATAGAATGTAATAGTAACCGGAATGAAATGCAATTAATTTTGTGGAAATATCGTCTATAGCTGCCATAATGTGTAGCATCAAATTTGGAGAATAAACTTATATGGGACCTTGTTGCATTTTGAAAACAATCAAGAATGTAAAAGGCATCCGGTCGGATTTGAAAACAGTCCGGAATCTGGGGTTCAAATTATGTTGTTGGTTCAATGTCTTGAGTCATCATCAATCACAAGATTGGGTAAAATGTCACCTTGAGCGCTTTATCAATTTCTCTGTGACTTTCCAGATATATTTGACTTTGTGGATTTACCGAATGTGTAAGATTAATTTTACAATTTGGTTGGATTTCATTAAAAAAAATTCTGGATATTCGACTTTGCGGATTTTCCCAGAACTGGATTTCAAACGGATGGATTGACTGTGCTTGGGAGTTTAGTGAAGCTGAAGAATGTTCTCTTATGGGCAATTTTTCTGGCAGTCATTCCTGGATCATTGCTTGCATCCATGATTTTTGTAGACCACAATGCTGCTTCCATTTTGATACAAGTAATCCTTCTGGCATCCCAAATTTACTTTTTTAGTTTCATCGAGCAGAGGTTACTATTATTGCTTTTAACTTTCTAGAATTTATTAGGGTGCCATTTATTGTCATCTCTTTCTCTTCCACTTGCCTCTGCTACAAAGCCATTTGATATACCAGTTGTGCCAATATGGGCATAAACGAGAGGTGATACATTTTATTACCAAACTTTCCAGGCGCAAGTGGGATATGTGGTAAATCCCTATGTAGTACCATTGCTTTTATTTGTGGAATGAACATTTCACAGCATCTATCCAACCATTTACACTTACAACGAACTATCTATGCTTACAAATGAAAGTAAGCATAACCATGCTCCATATTAACCATAGCTTCCACTTGCATGACCTTCATAACCATCAGCATACCCATAATCACCTGATTCAGCACCACAGCTCCCTTCATAACCATTAGCATACCCATAATCACCTGATTCAGCACCATAGCTACCCTTCATAACCATCAGCATACCCATAATCACCCGATTCAGCACCATAGCTACCCTTCCTGAAAAACCATGGCAAGAAGATTAAGAATCTTGCATGTAGTTCTTAGCCTTTGCTTTCTTGTTAGCTTAAGTGGTACCAAATCATATGTCCCTCAGTCTCCTTGGATACAAAGTGGGAAAATTAAAGACGCTATTCTCTTTGGAAAGCAGATGGATACTATTAGATACAATAGTGTACTTGATGCTTGTGCATTGAAGAAATATCTTGAACTTTTTCCTTATGGGGACGGGACAGACATTGGAGAAAGAGGGTTAAATTTGAGTGGTGGACAAAAACAGAGAATACAGATTGCCCGTGCTTTATATCAAGATGTAGACATTTATATTTTTGATGACCCTTTTAGTGTTGTGGATGCACATACTGGAAAACATATTTTCCAAGTATGTTTCTGTTATCCTTTAGATAATGTAGGTTTGCTGAATTAATTAGTTTTAATGTTTTGATGGAATGATGAAGCTCTGCAGTAGCACTCTGCAATTCATTGTTCAGTCTAGATAATATACATTGCTGGTTGTGCCAGTGCAAATTCATGTCCATAAACATCTAAGAAATTGGACTTGCTTGTTATAGGAATGCATACTTGGTATTATGGCTTCAAAGACTGTAGTCTATGTAATTCATCAAGTGGAGTTTTTACCCTCTGCTGACATCATTCTGGTAGGTTTGAATTTCTTTCATCCTGTTCTAGTGATATTAAAATTTTCAATGTAATTGGTAAAGGGACAGTGGGTTTATTGATCATTTATTGAGAGGAGGAGATGTGTGATCCATATTTTGTTGATGTAAATGATATTCTTCACAGGTAATGTGAGATGGTGAAATTACTCAGGTTGGTAGATATGATGACATCTTACAATCAGGCACAGATTTTGTGGAATTAGTTGGTGCACATCAGAAAGCTTTGAAAACTATTTCTGCTATGGAGAAATCTGAAGTGTACACATCAGAGAGATTTGTTGAAATCTCATGTCCTGGCAATATAGCTGCATTGAAAAATGTTACTGCCAGTGACACACTGGAGCAGTGCGGTGTTCAGAACTCAATAGATGTAGAGGAAGAGGTTGAACCAGAAAACCACAAAGAAAAATTGGATAAAGAGAATAAAAATTCATAGCTTGTACAAGAAGAAGAAAGAGAGAGAGGCATGGTAAGCATGTCGATATACTGGTCTTACATTACTGCTACATACAATGGTACTTTGATACCTATAATACTACTGGCCCAAATAATAAGTCAGCTACTTCAAATATGTAGTAACCTCTGGGTGACATCGGAAGCCTCTACAAAAGAAAATGAGAGTTCCCCTATGAGAAAGTCCCTTTTCATTCTGGTTTATGTTGCTTTGACATTAAGCAACTCCCTGTGCGTTCTTGTGAGGTCTATGCTTCTTTCATTGGTTGGACTTAAAACTGCTAATCAGCTTTTCATCACTCTGCACAGGTGTATATTTCGTGCACCAATGTCCTTCTTTGCTGCAACTCCATCTGGGCGAATACTGAATCGGGTCAGTTGACATTTATTGTTTTAATAGGCTAATACCTTTCCTGAGAGAGAAGGAAATCATTTGATTCTGGTGGGTTAGTAACAAGCTCTCTGTTTCTTGGCAGGCATCAACTGATCAGAGTGCAGTGGGCACATTGATTCCTTCTCAACTAGGAGAATTGGCTTTTGCATTTATGCAACTTTTGGGGATCATTGCAGTCATGTCTCATATTGCTTGGCAGGTCTTCATTGTGTTTATACCAGTGGGTGCAAGTTGTATATGGTATCAGGTATTCTCTGTATTTCTCAATAATAATAAATACGAACTTGCAAATTTTAATTTTCTCAGAGGAACATAAATTGGCAATAAGAGAGATTGATTTCTACTTCAAGGTTTGCTATAGATAGATCCCATAATTTGATTGAAAAGGATGTTATCAAATAGATTAAGTTGCATCAGGATTCTATCATGACAACAGTTTATCTGTATTTCTTTGTTTCCATGCTTTTGGGTTTTTATAGTAATAAGAGAATTCTTGTAATTCCTCTGGCCTTCCTTGCATGTAGCAATACTACATAACATCAGCTAGGGAACTGGCTCAGCTGGCATCAGTTTGTAGAGCTCCAATTGTACAACATTTTGGAGAATCAATCTCTGGAGCAGCCACCATTAGAAGTTTTGACCAGGAATTTCGATTCATGGAAAGAAATCTCGAGTTGATTGATATATATATGAGACCTAGTCTCCACAATGTTGGAGCCAATGTGTGGCTTGGCATTCGGATGGATTTTCTGTCAAATCTTGTGTTTGCATTCTTTTTGGTGTTCCTCATTCGCTTGCCTCAAGATGTAATTAGCCCAAGTAGGTACAGAAGCACTATCTTGGTTTACAATTATTTTTCCTAAACTGATCTCAGCAGACTAGACATATTCTTTATAATGAAATATGAAAGTAAATGAAATGGCACCTTAACAGGCACTGCAGGGTTGGCAGTAACATATAGTCTAAGTCTGAACATGGTACAAGCCTGGGTAATATGGTGCCTTTGTTATGTGGAGACCAACATGATCTCAGCGGAGAGAATAATGCAGTATTCACGAATTCCCAGTGAGTCACCAGTGATTATAGAGAATTGTAGACCAAACTCCAACTGGCCATCTAGAGGAACGATAGATCTAACTGATTTGCAGGTCAGAACTCAATACAAATAGTGTCTTTTTCACGCATTCAATGCTAGTAATTTGCATGTCAGTTCATCTATAAATTTGATCCATACAATCAGGTGCGTTATGGGCCACATCTTTCGCTTGTCTTGAAAGGCCTTACATGCACTTTCCCTGGAGGCACGAAGGTGGGAGTTGTGGGGCGGACAGGAAGTGGCAAATCTACTCTTATTCAATCCATTTTTCGCATTGTGGGAACAACAACGGGCAGAATTGTCATTGATGGAGTCGACATCTCATCCATAGGCCTCCATGACCTAAGATCAAAATTAAGCATTATTCCCCAATGATGTTTGAAGGCACTATAAGAAATAATTTGGATCCTCTCGAAGATTGCTTGGATGATGAGATTTGGGAGGTTAGTTCTGCTTCATATTCTATAAGCATTAGTATCAATTTTAGCGCCAATTATTCTTGCCTGGAAGAATATAGATATTTCCCTGAGGATCTTGCTGTAAGTTTATTGTTTATGAATCTACTTCGATTTTGCTTGTGCTTTCAGGCTTTGGACAAGTGCCAACTTGGTGAGATTGTACAAGCAAAAGAAAAGAAACTTGATTCCTCAGGTCTGCATGTCTTTATCACATTCAATGGAAGTCCCGAAGGAGAAAAATAAAACGTTTTACAGTAGCTATTTCTTCTATTTGCTTTCCATCTTAATGCTCATGTTTTGTTTATTTTTTGGTGTCCTTGAGACCTACCTAGTCTCTAGGACCCCTTTTTTTTAGAATGAAAATTGAGAATCGAATTTAATGGAATGATCTCTTGTACAGTGTCTGAGAATGGAGGAAATTGGAGTGTGGGTCAATGCCAACTTGTCTGTTTGGGATGGGCACTACTAAAACAAAGTCGGATACTGGTCTTTGACGAGGCAACTGCCTCAGTTGACACTGCAACTGATGGACTTATTCAGCAAATAATTCACCACCGATTTTCTACCTGCACAGTCATTACTATAGCACATCGGATTCCATCTGTTATTAAGAGTGATATGGTTCTCCTATTAAAGGATGGTATAACATTTATAAGTTGTTTATTTTCTAGTGTTTTGTTACAGTTACTATTTTTTTGGACACATTTCATTTTTTACTTACTTTGTATTTGTTTTGAATCAGTACAAATTGTTGAGTATGACACTCCATCCAAACTACTCAGCAACAAATTTTCTGCATTTGCAAAACTTGTTTCAGATTACTCCAGCCAATAGATATCTTAACTAGAGCTTTGGACTTTGGTCATATTGGGTTTACAATAGAATGGAGAAAAATATTAATTTCCCTAAAACTCAAGTTGGATAAATGTACAATATAGAGATACAATATAGTAGACTATGAGCTACCATGTAAGCTCATTATTTTCTGATAATATTCTATATTTAGGTTAGAAGAGTTTAATAACTCTTATCAGTGACTTTGACAGTTATCATTTTTCACTTGTTATATACAAATGGAGTTTACCCTTTTTCCTGTGTAACTTTTGTCACTTCAACAAGGTAATCAAGGTAATATTGGAGAACTCCAGACAACTTGGACTTGTACAGGCAGTGCAGTTGGATGTAAGGTGCCTCTAACTAATTTGTCTTCTTTTTTCTGCTTTGTTTCTATTATTTTGAGTTTGACATCTGCATTTTTTTGTTTCTATTTTAGTTTTGACCTCTATATGTAGTAATACTATGCCAATTCACATCAACATTTTATTCTCATTTCTACCAAACAAGCTATGTTATACTTGTCAAGGTTCATATGTCTTGTTATTTATAGGTCTTAATAATAAGTGTTGGCTAATTGTTAATGTGTTTTTTTCCTTCATGCAATGAACCAACTCAATTTTATTCATAATATTTTGTAGTTATAAACTTTTAAAGTTACCTAATATTTCAATGAGTAAGAATTTGAGAATTCTACTATCTAACCATCAAATATGCCCAAAAGAGGGAAAAAAATATAAGAAAAAATGAGAGATGTACAAAATAGACATGGGCTTTTTGTTCTTTAAAAGAAATTTATTTT
>APFE031534537.1:0-15090 GCA_000404065.3 Pinus taeda | reverse complement strand
ACTCATATCACTTCAAACTCTTGCTACATTTCACAGGGAAGGCGTCAATAGACATCCCTTTTTATTTATTCAGGAGTCTTGGTAAAATGTGCGACAAAGTTCAATTCAAAAAGGATAATTATGAAACTTCACTTTTCCACCATGGTTTAATTAAGTTACTGGTGTTAGATAGCTTACAATCGGTAGGGATTGGGACTCTTTCATTTTCATGTCAGGTTTCCAAAGCAAAACAGGTCTTACCCCATTGCCAGACAGGGAAAAAGAAAGAAAGATTCAAGAGCCTACATTGGCTGAACTTAAGAAGGAGGTTAAAGACCGAAAGAAACCCAAAGATAAACCAAGGAAATCAGAAAAGCCTGTGGTCATAAAAGAAACACCCAAACCATCCAAGGAGAAGATCAAACATCAGAAAGTTGCATCAAAGCCAAGTGGAGTTGCACAAGTAACAAGGATCAGAACTAGAAGCCAGCTAAGCAGAGAAAAGGGAAAATCAGTAGCAGTAGAAGACAGCCCTATGTCAAAGGCTAATCTAAAGGATTTGCTGGAGGCAATTGACTTTGAACAAGCCACATCAGTGCAGGTGGAGTCTGTGCCTATTGATCTAACCCAGTCATCCCCTGATAGCTCCAAAAAATCAAAAGCCTCTAAAAGGCTAAGGTTTGAGGAGGCTGGTAAGGAATTCATGGTCAAACCCCAAAGACCAATTACCAGGAGACAAATCCAAGCAGCAGAGCAAGTCCATAAAGATGAGGTAACTGCCAAGGTAACGACAACAAAAGAAACCAGACAATTGCCTAAGGCAGAGAAAGCAAAGGAGAGCAAAAAGAAAGATATGAAGGAAAAAGCTCCCATTGTCAAGAAAGTTAAAACCTCATCTACAAAGGAGAAATGGGAAGCAGCTGATAAAGAAATCGCTGATTTAGAAAAAACAGTATCAGAGATTGCAGCTATGGAGAATGAACTTGCAAAACTAAAGGCTCAGTTAGGCAAGTTAGCTGCTAAATAAATTGAAAATGTTTAAGGTCAGATGTTGCTCCAAGTTTTGTTTATTTTTCTTAAGTTAATTAATTTTTGAGGCATGTATAAAAGGAAGACAAATTAGTAATTTTGGAACCAAGGGTGAAGCTGTAACAGTCACGAAATAATTGAAGAAATTCATTGAAGACTGTGATTTTGCAAAGAACAGCAGTTTTGTAGCGCTCTACGAAACTGCTGTAGGTGACTGTTTTTAGAAGAAAATTCAAAAGTGATGCTGAGGTCATCAAATTTTGTGAAGAAAGGCTTTGAGGATAGGAAGGAGATCATAAATGGTTGCCAAAGCATTCAAAGAATGACAGATGTAAATTTTGTAGCAAAAAGGTGAAACATTTTGGTTTTTACTAAAGTCTTCATAAAGTTACTTTATGACCTAAATATTAGGGTTGTTGTTAGGGTTACCAGAATTTTGGGCTGAACACCTGTCAATGTTCACAAAGTATCCAGATTATCAGTCATACGGTGTTATGCATGGTCATTAAGGTTATTGAACAGCTTCAAGCACGTTCTTTTGAAAATAAACATGGATAAAAAGCAGGGACCGTGAAAATAGAGTATATATCTTCACCAAATGTTGAGTCAGCAGCATAGTTGGAATCCAAGGCAGTGCGTTCAGTGAATGCTTCTCAAATACATTTCAGCCACTACAGGAAAAATCACAGGTGTCAAAGATCAAGAGAGAATCATGCACACGAGGAGATGGAAGAAGAGTTTGAATAGGAATAGGACTCTATATATTAAAAGCACAATACCTCTGTATTCAAGAAGTTAGTTTAAATATAGATAAGGTAGTTAATGATAGGTTTTCGAGCTCCCCTCATGCTGGAGGAGGAGTCTCAAGTAGCTTAAGTTTTGTTTTCCTATATATAGGAAAAACTCTGATGTAAATGGGGTTGGAGATTTTTATCAAAAGACAGAGTTTTCATATTGGCTTATGTAAAGTGTTTTCACAGTAATAGAAAGTACATTGTTTCTTCCCAAGATTCATCTTGTGTTTCAAATGTTCAGAATGTATGTGTTTTGGTTTTATTCATCTTGTTCTACAGTTCACTAAACATGCAATCACTCTGAATTCATCATTGATGCTCAGACTTCCTGTGTATGTTTTGTTGAGTTGATGTCCTTCTGGGTAGATGTTTTGAACAATGAGACATTATATGCCTTGGTTTCTATGATTCAGTAGCTGCTTGTTTACTGTAGGAATGTATGACTCCATGAGCCCAATGGGAGAAGCCTAATCTTGTTTGTTCCAACCAGCTTAAAGTTTATCTACTGTTTAAAGAGTTAGCCATCTTTCTTGCCTTAAATGCATATCAAAATCTATGAGAGAGCCCTCTCTGACTAAGGAGGCTAAACCTTAGTCTAAAGCCTGGTTTGAAACAGTTGCATGAGATCTTACTAAGTAGCAGCCCTTAGTGCATGATTTTGTGACAACACCACCATTCTCATTAGTTTATTGCATGTTTTTTATTATATTTATGCTAATAGAGTGAATTGGGTTACTCATTATGCCAACAAGTCTAATGTGTGCTTTATGCAGTCTTTTTGGTCAACTTGGAGACAAAATCAAAGGTTTTAATGAGCACTTGGCAGCCAAATTCATGGAGAGGATTTTTAGGAAGGTATCCCCTTCATTTATGGGCCCTTACCTCGAATTCTCCACCATCAGCTCAGAGTTCAAGGGCCACCAAATCGACTATCACAAGGGCAACCAAGCATGTCAAGTAGGACTGCTGTTAACTGCAAGTTTTGGGCAGCCGAGTCCCTAAAGTTTAGGAGGACTGTTGGGGTCCTCAATTTGTATAAATAAGAGGGCTTAGGGCCTCATTTCAGCTAGTCATTTTTTTGGAATAATTTAGCTAGTTTGTAGTTCGATTTTGTCATTTTTTAGGCAGTAAGTTAGCTCTACATTTCAACACATTTTCAAGTTTTCCTTGTGGACAATTTTTGGAATGTACTTATTATTTTGATCAATAAAGATGAATCCAACATTGCACCAGCTCTAATCTCTCTTAGGAGGCTGTAGCTCTTGGGGTTGGGCCCATCTCAAGTGCCCAATACCTCCTTTGTTTACCTTTATGTGTTTTTGCTGCATTCTTAGAATAAAATCTGCTATTTAGATTTAAATTTTGTTTTGTTATTTAGATTGCGTTTGATTATTAAAAAGGTTTTTTATGTGCAGATTGATTTGATAGGTTAATAACAGAGAATATATTCAGAAAAATGCCATCAAGCACCTCTGATCTCACCTCTCCCTCAGTGGGATCGTGAGTTGGGACAAAGGTGACCTTGCTGCCACCAAAAACACTATCTTTGCTCCACCATGCAATTATTAGTGTTAGATTTTCAATTGCCGAAGTTGATATCAGTTGTGGTTGCATGCTTAGGTTCATGATTGCTCAGTTTCATAGTTACTTCATATGATTTTATTGCAAATAGACTTTTGTTCATTTCCTTTGATGTTATCTAGGTCAAATTAGGTCAAAGTAATTAGGTTCTTGATTTTCCAAGTCTTCATTTGTCAAATTCGAAAAATAACTTGCAGAGCACCTGTAATACCTCTCCATCCACCTGTACTCCATCAATCCCATCTGCTCCATCCTCCAACCTGGATTCTTGCCTCACGTTTGCCAATTGTTCACTTTGCCCTAATTCCCATATTTTTGTGCAATATTGCTCCACTCCACCTTGAACAAATCCAACCATCCTCGCCACTCTTCAGCTCCATCCCCCAAGGCCTAGACCTCCTCACACCATTATCTCACCTCCATACCGACTCCTTCATCTTTCTCCCTCCATCCATCCTCCAAAATCTCATTTCTGAACATCCTGTAGAAAATTACAGACATCTTGTAGAAATTCCAGAACATCCTGTTGAACCCCTGTAGACTTCCTATAGAAGCTCATGAAAGCAGTTTCTTGATAGCCAAACTCTGGGAAACTCTCTAGAAGGGTGCTAAGGACCCCTTAGGGCCTCTCCAGACCTTCTCAACCTCCTGCAAGCATTTTCTCTCACCAATCCACTTCTGCATAGTAAAAAACAGTTAAAGCACATGCATGATAATTATGACAACTTATTCAAAAATACAAAAAGATGTTTTCTTCAGATAGTGATAACTTAGACACATGCATTTTACCTTCCTATAAGTCACTGGCATCTCTTTCAGTAGCTTGCATCCTATTTTTCACATCAGTAGGGCTAGCTGGTAAAATTAGGGTTTGCTAGGGTTTGCATTTCCTTTCAGCTTTCAGTTTCTTTCTGCAAGTAGATTAGCTTCCTTTGAGTTAGCTTTCATCCATTAGTTAAAAAGCTTCTTCTCAAAGCTCATAGAAGTTGGCTTAAGCCCCTAGTGGACTTGTGCCAGCTGACCAAGTGACAGCTACAGCAAGAGCTAGTACTTGTGCATACAACACTGTCGCTTCCAAGTTGTTACGAACTACCAGGTTGATAAAATTAAAGAAGGGAATCCCAGATTTTGTAGCATTATTGCTGCAATACTAAGGCCCACCAACCCTCTTTCCACAAACCTTGCTTGGTACTTCTTGATGCTACCATTTTCTGCATGAATCATTGCCTTGGCAGCCTCCATAATGGAGCTTTTCTTCCTTTCTGAAATTCCCATTTAGGAGGTCATGGAAAAAGGACAAAAAAAATAAGCAAGAAATCATTTTATATTATCTAAAGAATATAAAATATAAGGACAAGAGACTGACCAAAAAATCAAAGGAGAAAACAATATGATTGGCAGTACTTATCTCTTGATCAAGGAAGAAATTGATGAGAATTGTAGGGAACTGTCAAGTCCCTCTTGATTCTTGTCTCCTTTTAGAAATAATTGAAGTCCCTAGAAGTATACTCTCCTCCATTATCTAACCTCGAAACCTTGATCTTCTTCCTTGACAAGTTTTCTACTTAAGCCCTGAACTCTTGGATCTTGTTGAAGACCTCATCCTTGGCCTTCATGGAAAACATAGTCATTAATGAATGTCAAAATAAGTATTCTCTCTATTCTCTCTAAAGTATATCTACAATCTTATCAAGATTAGATTCCTTTATTTCTATATGCAACTCCATTTACATTCAGTGCTCTGAATTTTCCTCCCACAAATTTTAGGACTTTAAACTCTTGTACCAGGATGTCCTCTGTGTCCAAATCTCACACATAGATCAACTCCTTTTGATTGTTGTCAACTTGCTTCCCACTTGATAGACTCCTTGATTAACTTCTTAGGTGTGAGCTTATCCCTTTATCCCACACACTCTTAGTTATAATGATTTCACAATCCGAATACAACTAAGACATCCCTCCTTAGCAAGCCTAACCTTTCTATTAGTTCCTCCCTTTGGCTAACAACCTTTCCCTTATAGCCCTCAATTTTATTCCTCCTTTATAGTGAGGCACTTCTCCACTTTTACCTGCTTGATCAAGGTTCTCGAGGTCCTAACTAGGCCTCCTAACTAGTACAACAACCCATTTTCTACCTCTTGTTCAACTCAGCCCCATTTATATAGACATGAGGACACTTGATTTGTTCATATGATCCTCATCCAACTTGTTATTCAACTTTGAGGCCCTCATATTATTTTTTCATTCTTTGGTTGTGCTCCTAGGGCAAGGTTAGCCTATGAATAACATTAATAGGCTCTTTGATCATCCCTCTTTTACATGACCAAACTCTTGGCTAGGTCTAACCTTGAGTGTGGCTAACACTTACCTATCTTGGCCCTCCTTCCTAAGGACTCAAACCTCTCCTAGCATAAACAACCCACCTTTCATTTAACGCACAAAAATGGACTCTCTTTGTTATACAATATAAACCCTCCACGATAGCCTTAACCAAAACTTACATCATGAACATAACCGTGACCCTATTTGCTACTATTCAAATCCTCCTCTTGGGCTTTCTAGAGAAATTCTCATGCACAAACTTCTTCTTACTTAGCTTCTTCTAGCTAGTTGCGGCTATCTCGTAAGGCATTCTTGTTCTCCTAGATCACGTAGAGCATACCTTATCCTCCAAACAGATTCAACTGCCCTCTTAACTAGGACATGCTACTACAACATCCCTAGTACACAACTTAGTTTAACCCTTTAGGCCTGCAGCCTTCTCCAACATGGTCTTAAGCCCTTAGTCTAGATTTTTGGCTCTCTTTTGTTGTAAAAACTTGGCTCCCTTGATGAGACCTTTGTCTACCTTAGATCTATTTTACCATCCATCAAATTAGGGATCAGTCTACCTGATATAGCTACCTTCCTTGCTAAACTTCATCTAGGGAAAACCATCCCTTCCTCTTCCACAAAATAGCCTTCACGGAACTTCTTATTCAACCTTCTTCACTTGGACAAATCTCCCAAACTAGTCATAGAATTTGGTCTCCACAAATTCGTCCTCCTCTAAGTTGTGGCTTTCCTTCTAGGGCTAATATACAATGGTTTCTCCTTTAACAAGGATTTAATACCATGTTGAAATTCTAATGTTAGTGCAGTAGAATACAATTTTCTACTAGGTAATTACTTTCTAATGATTTTTAAATAATATTTTATGCCACTACTATCATTAAATAATTATATTTCAGAAAATCTCAACAATAAATGCAACAGAAATAGTAAATATCATAGAAAGAGAACCATGCACAAAAGGGAAAATATTTTTACCCAAGGAAACCCAAATTTTGGAGAAGTCCCAACAACTTTTCTCAGGAAAAATTATTCTTCAACAAGGTTTACAATTCTAAATTTTCCATAAATCTATGCCAAAATCAAAGTCCAAACTTTAGTCAATTCATCCTCTATTTTATCCCACGTGTGACTGTTATAGAAGAGAGATAATTTTACATATTGGTCAAATGAATATGTCACATTGTATACATATACAAGTCGAATGGGTGAATTTACCCCAAGGGACATGTCCCTTCATGAGTCGGGCCAACTTGTCCATTTTGAGCCTACATGAAGGCCAATGAAAAAATTGAATTTTAATTTTATTTTGTAAGATACCCCCTTGGAATACCTAAGGATTTCACTAAAATGTATGAGTTATGATTGAGGTTTTTAGTGTTTCATTTCTTCAAATAATTGGTTGAGACATGGTTGTGGATGCACTTTTATATTTTATACTCCAAATAAAGTTACATAGTAGCAAATTGTTGTTGCTACAACAACAACCCTCCAAATTGTTTTCCTCACACAATTTTGGAGCCTACCTATCCTATCACCCATAGCCACCTTGTGATGTCTTGTCGTTTTTTCATGCTTTCCTAAGTGTCAGCTTTCCTTTCAACACCTATAAGTGTTGCTTTACTTCCTAGGTCAAAGTTTCCTAAGCGTTTTTTTCCTATCTCTGGTAATTTTTATTTCTCCTTTCTAAAGATTAAAAAAGAACTATATTTTCTTTGAATTAGACAAGCTTAGCCTTCACTCAACATGCACACCATACAAAATCAAGAAAGTGAACTTTTCTACCTTAGGAAATCGCAGTTTCTAAACTTAGTGGCTTCATATTCACTGTTGGAGAAAATTGCACCCTCTTTAGGCCATAACACACTTCCTCTTCACAGTGGGCGCACTTTCTTCTCATAGTGAGTGTGCACTGCTTGTCAATAATAAGTGTGCACTCCTTGTCTTCAGTAGTTGTGCATGCCTTGCCATCAACAGTTGCACACTTCCTGATCTCCACACATGCACCCTTCTTGATTGCATGAAGGGTGCACTCCTAGAAAATAAGGTTTCTCTTCCATTTAGCTCAATCTATTCACTCATCAAGTGTGAATACCTAATCCTTCTTTACATGAGAATTTATTTATAAGGAGACCAATCCACTGTTCATTCTCACAATCACTTTTCACTCTTGGTCTAAGCGCATTCTCTCATCACAAGGATTTTCTCTTCGTTCTTGGTCACAAGTGCACCAATATTTGGTGCGTTTCGCAAAGTGTTTCTTTCATTGTTTTTAGTGGTGCTTTTGTTTTATTTAGTGGAATTTTGATCTGCTTTTTTTCATATTAAGTGTCGTTTCTATCCACTCTCACTCCTACAAGTGTCATCTTGTTGTGGCAAGTGGTGTTTATGTTAAATCTTCACATTCCATGACTTTTCACCTTCTTGTCATGATTGCGATATAATTTATAAACACTTGAAACTTGTTTCTCTCATGTTATTGTGTTATTTACCTACTACTAATCAACACTTAGCCATTTCTAAGTTAACCTCTCTCTCATTAAGCATACTGCACTTACAAACAATGGGAATCCACTGTGATCCCGAACTGTGGCTAGCTAAGAAGGAGCCTTCCTCTTGAGTGCATGACAAATATCTAGTCAATAGTGGAGGATCCCTTGCCCATTTCAATTGTGACCTATGCCCTTTCTAAGCTTCCCTAGTGCATTGCACACTTCTAGTCAGCTATGTGTCTTTTCCTTGCTCACTCCAACTGTGACTTGTGCCCACCAGAAGTCCCTCTCTCTCACAAGATCACATGGCATAGTTCTAAGCTCAAATCTCACCTACTTTATGCTCTGTTATTTGACTTGCACCCTCTCTTCCTTTCCTCAATTTAGTGTGCACTTCCAGTTGCAAGTGAAGCCACTCTATCTAATTCTTGTGAATCTTGTGATCCCAACTTGTGTAACTCTTTCATAATCACTATCTTTTGCATAATTTTTAGAAACTGATATTTTTTCTCCATGAATGATTGTCCACTTGGAGGTGTTATAGATATAAGATTCATTAGCCTTTCGTCATCCACAAAAAAAAATTCCTCCCACCTATAGGTAGGCTACATCAAAAGAACATTATGAGAAAATTACTAAGGAGGAAGTGGAGTGTTTGAAGTTAATTGTTCCTATATTATTAGACACATAATGCTTTATTGATGAATCACTCAAAGTCTCATGGAAGGACATACATGAGTCCTTAATGTGGAAGGAATTCTTAGAAACCTTAGAGGACAGGAAAGTTTACATAAACATTAAGAGGTCCGGAATGCATATAATAGCACGTAAATTCCCAGTTCTACCCTATGCAAAATTTATTGTGTGGATCTTGCTACACATGGATAGCAAGAAGCTTACCCTCAACAATGAAAGTGGAAAGGATATTTCCACCTATCTTTCACATGACATGCATTCCTATTACATGATGGTGACTCCCAAGTAGTATTTGAATGCATAGTTTTATGCAACATGGGCCAATTTGAATACCATGGAATTCCTCAAGTCTTGGTGGCAAGAGCCTGCAAAGTTTCACCAAAATCCAAGTGTTATTTATGAGAGTAAATATTTCAGGAAAGTTTATCAATATCTTATGGCGGTGTGTTGTAGATTTCATGGGCAAAAGAATGCATAGTACTTTGAAGAGAATTGGGTTTACTTACTCAACCTGATTTTCTCTAGAGGAAAAATCTTCAACTAGGCTGATATCCTTTCCCATGAACTATAGATCATTGTACAATAGTCCAAGATATATCTAGAATTCAAAAAAGCACCAAATTTATATGTGTTCACTTAATTGTTGGATGAGTTTTGTGCCAGATATCATTTCACATGGATGAAATGGAATTGGACCCCTCAAGAGAAGTTATTTTTCTACTTTCATTACAGATTATTGTTGGAGATCAGTTTCTAAGGAGTATACACAAAGTTGGCTGACCATTTCGTTAAATCTATATATTATATGATTTTCAAGACAAAACCTCACTGCATCACTGATTAGGTAAAGGAGGCACTCTATGAGATTTCATATTGGTTTAGTTCACCACAAGGCACATACATAAGACTTTTTGGGCTTCAAACTTCCCTTCACTTTATGCTGAGGTAGGTGACCAATAAGGTGATCCTACAGAAGGTTACCTATTAGCTGAACAATGGTTTGTATGCACAACTCCAAAGGAATAGGAAGTATCCTTGGCCCTTTTTTCCTTTATGGATTGGATTTAGGATCTTAAGGGCCTTAAGGCAGTTGATTTTGATATTGAAGAACTCGGGCACCATCACTTTAGAGTTATGATTTTCCATATATATGATTGTAAAAATGTATGTAGACAACATTGTACCAAAATACATTACACTTGGCCATACGTATCTATGACAATTCTAGAAGATGAGAAAATCAAGAACTAGTACAACACATTGAGGAAGAATCAGTCAGGAGATGAGGCAAGACCCTCCAGTATTACACAAGTGCCAGATATATAGATGGAGGAGATTTAGCAGGAAGTGACGCCTCAGCTGATATTGTTTCATCAAAGAAGAGGTAAAAGCACGATCTAGTGGTAAAAGGAAGAAAAAATTTCAAGGTTGATCCATTTTGCAAAGGGGAAGTAGAAGTGGAGAAAAAAAAGGAAGCAAATGGAGGAGGCGAAGAAAATATAAGCAAAGGATAAGCGGAAATAGGAAGAACACAAAAGAGAGGAGGAGCATAGGCAGAAGGAGGAATAAGAAAAGAAGAAGCAATATGACTTGTTAAAGAAGAAAGAATAATTAAAGAAGATAAAATTAGAGGAGCTACAAAAGAAACAACAAGAGGAGATCTTGAAGAAGCAGAAAATAGAGGATGAAAGAAAAAGAGAAGAAGTGACGAGTAACAAAGAGGAAGAGGAAGCCACACAAAATATGGAGGAAGATTCAAATGTCTGTGACTTAAAAGTAGAGTTAGAGGAGGCAAAAGTCATTGAGCCAATTGCAGATGAGCCCAAGATTCCATCGAAACCTCCTCTCATGGGTGGTCATCCCCCATTCAACAAGATGTAAATTGTTCCTCCATTTGAAGATAGGGACATGGACATATCCAACTTTACCTTTGACTAGATGAAGAAGAGTATTATAAAAGAGAGTCAAAGGTATTATTACAATGACCATGTTCATACCAACTCCATAGATGCATATAAGGTCATAAAACCTAACACTAGGAGGAATCCATAAGTAGTAGTTGCAGTGAATGTGGCCTTTGTGACAACGACTCAGGATAACAAAGATTATATTTTGAGTAAAAATGAACAACTATGGAAATATTTGTATGTTGTGAGGTAGCCTGTTAATTATCTCGTTACAGAGAACCAAAGGTTGGATTCTACCAATATTAGTATGACAAAACAACAGTCTGCCATACTTGAAGAATTGAAACCAATGGAGGATACTATGAAGAAAATTTATTCTAAGATGATCCTCTTGCATGAATTAATGGCTCCCTTGGAAGAAATATAGAAGATATCTCTAGAAATACTGAAGGTTCTGAAGGTTGTAGGTACGACTATTAATATGATGCAGGATTGGGGAGCCAAGTATCTCAATATTCTAGAGCGGATGGTCAAGAAGGATTGATTGGATACTGAGGAGTATAGAGTAGATTTGAGGCTACATACTCTGAACTATAATCATCTTGGTGAATAGGTGACCAACACAATAGTTTCTTATGTCTAAATGCACAACAATTTAAAGTCCCTTGCATGCAAACATAGATTACCTTTTGTGGGTTCAATTGAGGAAATAATGGGTAAGGATGTCATCATGCAAGGTTCAAAATAATTTGTTGAATAGATTAGACAAGTAGAAAATTAGGAGAGCTTGGAGGTGACCAAAACTACCATTCCATAATATGCAACTAAACCAACTAAAGTTCTTATGAATCTATCTATGTTGTGGAGTAGTGTATAATCAAACTCCAGATCTATATTGTCATATGCATTGGAGGTTAAGATGAAGCACATTGTAGATCTACCCACAAGAGTTAATGTCGTCACAATCGAGTTCAAAGCATGGCACTCTTATATTACTCATGAACTGTACTCTCAAGCCATTGATTTGTATTTTCCTCCTACATGAGGATGTTTTGTCTTACTGTAATTTTTCCTATATAGCCACCATTTTGAATGTATTTTGTCTTTTATGAAAATAATAATTTCAATGTAAAAGAAGTCGAGGAGACACATGTGGAACTTGAAGAGACATAAAAGTCCATAGGTTGTAGAAGTCAAAGAGTCATGAAAACATCCAAAGGTCACATTCATTTGTTATAAATATGGCATCATAACTCAAGCAAAGGTCTTGGATTTTGGAAGAATTGGCCTTGGCTTGTCTAGTTATGCATAGGGGAGAAGATTATTCTTTGGAGAAGCAAGTGGAAGCTTGATGCTCCACTATTGGGGCTAGTGTTTCACCAACGTAATATTTTACTTGGATCTTTCATTTAATTATCAAAAGCTCTTAAAGCCAACACTCTTTCATGCATGTATAGTGAATGTTGTAAGACTATTCTTTAGATGTTTGTGGTATATGTTTAGGTTATGCATATTAAAGTGAATGGATTATTTCGTTAAATTTAGATATGATCTTGTTGAATGGGTGTTGTTAGATGCTTCCATAATTGTTGTTAACTTGTGAACAATTTTTTAGGTTAATAAACAATTCTTTCCCTTTTTCTCTCACGTTTCTCTCTTAGGATAGTACTATTAATTTTATATTTGAGGTTCGTCTCTTATCTCCCTTTCGTGGAATCTCCCTCTACACTTTACAATCAATGTCTCACAAATCTTACAAACTTTCTATCCCCAAAGTTGTGTGTATGATCTCTTGCATGTGTTTGACAGCCAAGGCATACCTCTAAATCTCTTGAAAATGGTGGCCAAACCTAATTTTTGGATGGGGCTCCTACTCCACATAGTGTGAGGTTTAATTGGGACTTCACATTAGGGAGACCCCATGTATGTTAGCGATATCCATCACCATCAAAATTTTGGCACTAGAAGGAGGGTTAGATGACAAGGTGAGCCGGCGGAGTCTGTGTGAATCTATAAACTTAATGGCTTCATCCCAAATCATAATCCTGAGGTGTTTTTCAAACGCTTTAGATATTTAAATCCCCATGGAATTTTTACATAATTTGTCACATTTAAACTTTGATGGAAAGGGTTAAGCAATGATCCTTAATTATGTGGTTGAATTTGTTCAATTTTGTTTTTCAAGTAGAGTTTCTTCTAAGGATATCCTCGCTAGGTTGTTTACCTTACCATCCTCCTTCCCCTATACCTTGTTGGGTTCCCCCTAATGACCCTATTGGAGTTGGAAGATATGCAAGGAAAACCACTAATCCACTTCTTCTTTCTTCATCCCATATACATGAAGCTGATACAAATCATTTTTCTTCTAGTTCAAATTGAGATCATAAAGATGGATGTTTGATCTAGGTGGATATTGGTGGCCACTAACCTATTCCACTTAGACCCCCAACATTGTCTCTTTCAATTTTTCAATTTCCTTAATTGTAACACAATTTACTCTTTTTGGCAATTTTTCGGATCCTAAACTTTCAGAGCCATTTTGAGGCCCTAAACGACATTTTTAGGGAAAACAGAGAGACCAAAATGATCACAAAAAGGCTACCTAATTTCCTTTTGGCCTTCTCTTTGAGATCTTCGAAACAAGGTATTATGATAGTCAAATAGAGGTCGTATGCCAAAGTTATGAACCCAAGAAGTTGATGTAGCAATTTACCCAAACAAGGCCCACAGTTTTGGCACTTCATCTCCTAGGGTTAGGTTTTTGGATGTTTAGGGTTTTCCATTGTTTCTCAATAATAAATAGGCCTTTGAGCCTCAGTGTAACACAATTCAAAGGGATGTAGCCGCCACATGTCTTCTCATCGATAAGCTACCATCATCCGAGCTATCTTATTTCTATTTTGTTTGTAAGCATAGTTCAATATTTTTCTATTAATGAAATTAAGTGTTTTTCTGCTACGTATCTATATTTATGATTATATCTATAAGTTGTTGCATTCCTATTTAAGTTTGTGTTAAACAGACATGGTCAGGGAGAACAAATAGGAAAACAATAGGAAAGATAAATCATTCAGTACAATTTTTATTCACAAAAGATGTACATTTATAGTACAATATGGTGACCGTTGGGATTCAGATCCCAAGATCCCTTGGACTGCTTTGTCCATTCGGCTTCCACACTAGCCCTTTAGGATTAGGTGTCCAACATTCCCCCCCTTAATCCGAAGGGTTATGTATGAGTCCAAGAAAAGAGCTGTAATACAAAATGTGCAATAATGCATGGCAGCACTAGGCTGAATGTGCTCTATGAAATGTTGGTAAGAAAAGGGTGGTGGTTTAAGGATAGCCACCAACACTGGAACGCTTAGTGCAGTTCCCGGAACTCTTCCAAACTTCGCAAGAAGCTGTAAGTCTTCTGCTAGAGGAAGTGATTCTATTGTTTTAAAGAGGGAAATCTTCAACCGTTAAAGGGAGGTCTCACCCCGCATAAAAGGTAAAACTTCAACCTGTAAAAGGGAAGTCTCAACTTGTGATGGTTTAAGGATGACCAACAACTCTGGAATGCTTATGCAATTCCTGGAACTCTTCCAAAACTGGCAAGAAGCTGTTAGTCTTCTGCTAGAGGAAGTGTTCTCAATTTTGTCTCCGGAACTCTTCCAAAACTGGCAAGAAGCTGTAAGTCTTCTGCTAGAGGAAGTGTCCCACATCGTCAACTGAATGCATGTTCAGGCATCTTTGTCTCTGGCTACAACTCTGAAACTGGTGTGGCAGGTTGTGGCTCCGGCTCGCTTGATGTGGCTTTGAAGCTTGTAGATGACCATCATTTCCCCCCCCTGTCAGATACAAGGTGAGAAGATGGAGAAAACTCAACTGCAAGACTGTTCAATATTCTGGAACAAGTTCTGACATGTGTTTGAAATATCTTCTTGGCTGTTGATGCCCATTGCCAAGAAGCGATCCATTCTAGATGAATCTTTGTTCTTGCAGGGTGTTTGTTTCTGAAGCATCTGTGTGAAGAATGGCTAGTTTTATGGCAGTGCTTACATGGATGAAGATCAAAACAATGATCTTTCAGATGGCCAACTATCACAGTGTTGGCATTTCACGTTTTGTTGTTGTTGTTGCTGTTGTGGAAGAGGAGCAGAGTCTGGAACAGCTGTAGCTGAACTGTCATGAGGAGCAGGTGAACTTTCATAAATGAATCCAGCACTCTGAAACTGAATGGGTTTTGAGTAGTCTGGAATATGAAAGGACAAGTCCTTGTCATATCCAAGACCAGTT
>APFE031534535.1:450369-492428 GCA_000404065.3 Pinus taeda | reverse complement strand
AAAACTGCTTTCGACACTTGAAAAACTATTAATTCAAATCAAATACAAGAGTAACAGTGTAATCGACCATCAAGAACAATAGGATTCTTTTCTTTGACTGAAAACGACACTTGCAACACTTCCAAATCAAAAGACAATAGTTTGATTATGCTACTTCTTTGTAAAGGAGAACCGTAAATGGCAAACAATACATAAAAACATTTACAGTTCTTTGTACAATGGAGGCTTAATCATGCAAAGGAAGGGAGTCTCCACAGTGGTATACTGATCACAAACAACAAAACTCCTGAATAAAGCTGAAGAGAGTGAACAAAAAACCAAAATCTAGAAGTAGAAGAAGTCTTATCTGATCATCACACTTGTAACACAGGGAAAGAGCGATGCATCCCACCTACTGCACATAGGAGGTGTGATGCATCTAGATTCCCAAGAGGAGAAGGTGCGATGGTCTAGGGACGAGACTTCAACTTGGTTCTTGGTCACAGTTTGCAGCTTAGTTCAAGGATTTAGGCCGAGCTAATGATAGTCAGTAAATCACAGAGGTTGATCTAATGAGGCTACTCGAGCCACCACCAGGGAAATTAGGATGTTTGCAAATTGATTGTTCAGTTTATAAATAGATAGACTGAAGCAGCATTGATCTACTTTGCACTTGCATAGAAAATGAAGTTCAAAGGCTAGCTGGCTTAGCTTCAGGCTCGTCTGTAAGTTTACAAATCAAACAAGCTATTCGCTCCCCAGCGGAGTTGCCATTTTGTTATCGGGAAATCTAGTGTCTATGCAGAGTTGCTAGTCCCACTAAGATGGATAGCTATCTTAGAAACAAACAGATTAAAGTTACTTTCATTTTCCTTTACAAGAAGTAGATAGGAGAGGGGCAAAGAATACCAACCTCAATCTTTCACTTGGTTCCTTGCTTGTTCCTTCTCCCCTTTGACGGATCTTTTTCCGCTCCTTCCTTGATTACTCCACTTCAAAGAGTACCTGTAAATTCAAAGCAGAATATTACCTTCAAAGTGCAGATATCTACGATCATAAACAATATAGGACCAGATATATATTGACCACACAAATGCATATATTATCAAACATACAAGAATGTGGAGGAAAACTTGAATAGATTTATTGATATAAAGATTAGAAGAGAGGATTACAACCCATTGATCTGACCCAACGTCATCCTCCCAGCATGAAATGCCTTCTTCACCTCATGAAAAGCTTAGATCACCCAACACTATGATGTTCCATTAGGAAACCAATAGCACTTCATTACAAGATGCAAAATTCTAGCCTCTGGATCTTTGGGATGAGGGATCCATATATAGATGATTGCAGGGGGGTGAGTCAGCTTCTGGAATTTTGATTAGTGTTTTCTCTCTGATAGTTCTTGATTCCACTTGGATATTGATGATCATCCACCTTGTAAACTGTCTCTGCCATTTGTCTACTCTCACCCATCGCACCCTACAGAAGGGCTTTCCAGTATGCATCGCAATTTTTTCACTGAACAGGTGAGATGCATAGCACCCTTAGTACTGAGCAATCTGTATGGTCCAGTTTTGACCAGTTCTAAGCAGTTTTCTATGGAGAAATTCTAGGAGATGATGTAATCGGCTGACCTTGTTCCTTTAGGGTACGATACAACACTTTTAGGGGCTTAGAAGCCCTCATTTTATGGACATATATGATTGGGGTTGTAGTGCCCAAATATGTCTATAATAATACTACTTTTGCAACTCTAGGCGGAGTCTACATCCCAAAATGCATATGTGAATTCCCCATAAGGAAATCCTTACTTCCATTTTCTAGAACTACCTAAAATCAATCTTACAAATCAATAACATCATCAAAATTCAGGGATTAATTTTTTTCAACCATATTTTCCACAAGAACAACAAGAATTTGAAAATTTTAACACTGTAAATCCCCCTTCCCAATAGAATTACTACAAGAATGAAGAAAATTATAAATAGAAGGAAATTTAGGGTAGTACTAATGCCTCAACAATAAAAACCACAGCTTAGGAAAATCACCAAAAGCAGCACCAATCTTTGAACCAAGGAAACATTAACACATAGAAACGAGGAAAACACAATAGTATTTGGACCAATTTCCCCTGTGCATTATGTAGAGAGTTTGGTCAATATACTCATCATTGTCCCTAAATTATTTAATTCAAATTTATGAAGGAAATCATGGGAAATCATGGACCCAATAGCCCATAGGTTTCACCTCATCCTCTATATTAGGGAATTATGGCTACCCAAAACTAAGCTAGAAATGCCTACTCCTAACAATTCTACTTTATGACCCATAACTAATCATGTCAAATTATGGGCATCCCATCCAATCCTAGTACAAAAAAGTTTAGTGGAGCTTCACTGCTGAATGACATGGGAAGTGCATATCTATACCCATCCCAAACTATCACCTTTTCTTAGGATTAACATAATCAAGCATGAATTTCTACCACTTTCCTATATCAACTACAACTTATGGAAAAAAACGTTCTATTTCATCGATTTGTTACTAATGATGTGGCATCTTGATGTGTTATTTCCTCCTTGTATTATAAACAACTTGGCTCTCTCATGTGGCATCTTGATGTGTTATTTCCTCCTTGTATTATAAACAACTTGGCTCTCTCATGCGTATTCCATCAAGAATGATTTTATAACATTTGATGCTAGATTTTGTTCTACCTTGAGGATCTTACCTAATCTCCCCATCATGTTAGTTAGTAAGACCATTTTTTTCAATTTCTCTATCATGTTTGATCCAATAGATCATAATATCCTCCTTGGATAGGTTTACATCTATGCCATGTGTCTTATTGTGTCTTCACTATTTCAAGTCATGATTCCTGTTATCACTTACAAAAAAAATATTCAAATGATGCAATGTGATGTCAAAAGAATGAAAAAGAGAAGAGAAATTTGTAGTCATATTCCAAGCCATAGAATGACTCAAAGCCTACATCTAACCCTCCCCATTGGAAATTTCTCTGAACAATATTTTTAATGACATGTGGAAGTAAAAAAATGGACTCCTAGATCAAAAGATATGGTCTGCTAAAGTTCCAAGGATTAAAGCCTCAAGAAGAGAATATCAGAGATCACATATCAGAGGTCTAGATATATTGTTGATCGCAACATTGAAGTATCAGAGATATCAATGATCTCATATCAGAGGTCTTGGCATATCAGCAATCGCATATCGAAGGTCCTAGAATATTGGTAATTGCATATCATAGGTCCTGCATGTCGAAGGTCGAATACATCAAAGGAAGTAGTATCAGATCTCAAAGGAGATTATTGAATCACAATATTGCAACATTGGAACATCTAAAATCGAAGGATTGAAACTTCTAAAAGTACAAACCTTTAAAAAGTTGTGATACTATGAAAACTTCTGATAGCATTAAAAATGCCTAGAAGCGTTGATAAGGATTAATAAAGGATTTCATCACAAAACCAAAGGTGGATGAGGCCTTTTCTCTCTCCTCTAGAAAGACACATGGAAACATATGTTTTCTTCCACTAAAGCTATAGTAGCATCTGACGTCAGCATGATGTGGCAGTATGCAAAGACACGTGGTAGACCATTTTAGAATTTTGAGGGGGCCTAAGGGGACAAATCTAGGTGACACGTGTCACCACTTATGAGGTGTCACATGGATGTGATGACGTCATGACGTAGAACACATATCAGAGGTTGACGATGTCAACACTCTATAATAGTTGGCACTTGAAAAATTACTAATAAGGGGGCTCTAATATTAGGGTTGGCACACGGTAGAGAAGAAATCAAAGAACCAAAGGTGTAAAGGCTGGGGTTGAGCAAAAAGAGTTATTGAAATATCGGAAGTGTGAAATATCGCAACTCCCATGTTAAATCCCCAATTAGAAACTTATGATGAGAGGGGATTTAATATTTGGCTAGCGCGTGGTCAAGAGGAAGTTAAAGAACCTCAGGCACTAGGCTCTTAACAAAGGAAAAACAACCCCTAGGCAGGAAGAAAATGCCCTAGTGCCTTAAGGCTAAGCCTTCGATCACTGCACCCAGTCCCATGGAGGAAGATAGAAAGGTGTTTGCTTGTATGGGCTTGACCCAAGTTCAGAGGTGATTTAGCCAAGCAAACCTTGGTACTACAGGCCCTTTCAGCAACAGTCCATGGAGCGCGGACTGAGCTCTCATCCAAAGTACTATGGGAGGGTACTAGAACCAGGTTTCCGCACCCTGGGGATGTCTGATGAGCTTCTGGCGATCCGCAATTTGACCCAGCATGCACGTCACTGCGTGCATCTATTAGTCGCTTGCAACCTGTGATGTTGACTTTGTGCAACCTTACTCGGTGTGTGATCTATATTATACCCAAGTTCCTTTACTATTTACCCTATTATTACCCAAGTACTTAACCTATTTGTGTAATACTAGTGATAATTAACATTATATCCAACAATCATATAAGTGCGTTGCGATAAAAAAAAATAGTATAAGTGTAAAGAAGGCAATATACAAGTAGATGCATAGAAATTGGAATCAATTTCTCTTTATTATTCTTTGTTCAAGATTACAGACTTGACACCACCCTACGCACATAGCTGCGGACTCTACTAGGCCTCTGCACACTCAGCTGCAGAGCCTCTTCCTACTACTATGACCCAATACACTTCAACTCTTCCTCTATGCTCTATCTTCACTACTCAGCATCTTCGCTCCTTTTACAACTTAGAGCCTCTCTTTACTTATACAATCCCATGGTCTGCAGACCATGGGTAGACTGATACGACATTACATTAATTTACAATACTTAGGGCAGAAAACCTTATGACTCAACCTATACTTCGCGCCCCGTGCTCGTAATTCGCAAAGTCTTACAATACATTTTACCAAAACTTGGGCTTTGAGCCCCAAAACATGTTGTGTGAGGATTCCATGCCCAACAGGCCCCCAACACATTAATTGTGACTCATCCCTGAGTCACTCTATTAGTGTGGTAATCTTGGCGCGAAGTCCCTCCAACTGGTCCTGACGGCCTTGATTTCGGCAGCGCACTGAGCTGCTATCTGTTGTACCTATTGCATTCTTGCTTCTAAATCATCTGTGTCTGAATGGTGTCCTTACTTTGGTACCAGCATTTTTTTCATGTGTTTATAGTCCCACGCCCTTGTCTGGCTCCTCGAGTCGCGAAGACTGTGCTCTGGTCGATTAGTCAGGGAGTTGGCCCACCTATGTAGGGTTTCAAGTGACTATCGTTTACTTTTCCTGGGAATGGTTCTCCATTTAGTTTGACTAGCTGGACAATGCCTCCATCTGCGACCTCCTTAACCACATAAGGTCCCAACCAGTGCATTCTGAATTTTCCTGGGAATTTTTCAAACTTACTATCATACAAAAACACTAAGTCGTTTACCTTGAAGGTGCTTAACTTGATATGGTGGTCGTGCCAGGCCTTTTCACGCTGCTTTTGTACCTGTTGATGAAATCCAGCTAGAAACCGTTCTTCCTTGAGTTCTTCTAATTGCACGAGTCGTTCTTCTAGAGTTTTATGGTTTGTCATCCCTGTGAGCACTGTTATTCGTAGACTAGGTATGATGTATTCCATCGGCATGACAGCTTCTATGCCATATACTAACCAAAAAGGTGTATGTCCCATCAATTTCTTGTGTGTTGTACTATACACCCATAATAAAGCAAGTACGCGTAGGTCCCAATCGTTTCTCTGTGCGTTACATACTTTGGTCAATGCAGTCTCCAGTATTTTGTTGAATGCCTCTACTATACCATTAGCTTGTGGGTGGTACGGTGTACTTTTCTGATGATACACCTAGAACTCTTTTGTGAGCACGCTGATGGTTTCATTTAGGAAATGTGTTCTGTGATCACTCATTAAGATTTTCGGGCAACCAAATTGTGTCAACACGTTTTCGAACAAAAACTTCATAGCCGTAGTAATCGTGCAGTCCTTGGCCGGCTGCACTTCTGCCCATCATGTAAGGTACTCTTTTGCAGTGATGATGTAGCACAAACCCATCTTTCCCTGAGGTTTGATTAGTCCCACAAAGTCAATTGCCCACTTTTCAAATGGTTGTAGTGTCATTTGTGGATTTAGTGGCATCTCGTCCCTTCATGATGGTTTTCCAGCGCTTTGACATATATCGCAGGCCTTACAGTGCGCTTTTGAATCCTGGTGTAGGGTTGGCCACTATAACCCTATGTGAAGAATCTTTTGTGTAGTCGCGTATCTTGCATTGTGTCCTCCTGCAATGCCCACATGTGCTTCTTTGAGGATTTGACCTCATTAAAATTCAAGTACGTATGTTCACAATATCTCATCATTTCCCATTTTGTAGAGTTGCCTCGCGATGAAAAAAAAGTCCGTTGCGCGCACCACAAATTCCTTCATCTGTTGAACTGAGTATTCCTTCAACATAGTCCCTGTTTTTAGAAAATGGATTATATCTTCGATGTGTCTATCTGCAATGCACACTACAAAGAGTTGTGCATCAGGTAGTCCCTCCTCCAAATTCGTGTGTTCCTCGCCTGTCTCAATTCGTGACAAGTGATTTGGTCCTACGTTTAGGTGTCCCGAATTGACTATGACCTCAAAATCATATTCTTGAAATAGTAAGAGCCATCTACATATGCGCTATGCGCTCCCCCAACACAGGCTTATTCACCAGGTATTTCAGTGCAGAATGGTCGGTGTTGTTGTAGCATTTTTTGGTTTTTATAAGATAGAATATTTGAAAAAATATAAAGTTAGGATATGGACATAATAATAGTCAATAATTTTTTTTTGAAAATATCTTGACGATGATGTCCATATCAAAGAAAATGTTAGGTTCTATGTCCTAAAAAATCAAGACAAAAAGAAAATGTTAGGTTAGAAAGAAAAGAAAACAAATAAACTTTGAAAGTGAGCAAGTCTAAATGCCACTACTATTGTTTCTACAAAATAATGGTTGTGTGTAGCTTTTCATAAATGCCACAACCCATGACAGTCAAATAATTTAATATTGACTACTTAATGCTTTAAATTTGATGTTATAGTTAGAGAATAAAGATCTGGCCAAACTGTTTAATCTTGGCAGATCAATGGTTAGGTAGAGAATAATAAGGTGCTCATAAGTTTAATCTGAGCCCTTGGAGGTTATAAGGTTAGAATTAGATGTTTTTTTTTCGAAATAAAAAGAAAGGAAAATGGTTCACTAGCTTAAATGCACCCATCAAGTGAAGGAAAAATGATAGGATGAGCAAAGGTAAGTAGAAGAAAGGTTGCAGAAGTTTAATGATTGATTCGACAAAATGTACATTTATCATGTTTTACCATATGTTTCTATGTCCATGAGGAAATTACACAAAGCAAATGAAGGTCTACAAGATCAATTAATTAACTTCCCTCATCCTCATTCATCCCTATATTTACTAATTTCCCCTTCCCACCATACAATTCATATTCATTCATTTTCTATAAAAATCCCTTTTCCTAAGGTTAAAATCCTTTTTACCTAGGAAAAGTGAAAATCCCATGTAAAATCCATTTTTACCCAAAAAACCCACAAAAGATGTTTACCCTAAGTATTAATGCATATATGAAAAAAGAAAATAACCCATGAAAAGAATTATACTTAGTGTATTTCCCCTTTCCGCATCATATTTCATATATTTCCCCTTTCCGCTTATATTTCATATATTTCCCCTTTTCTGCTCATATTTTCTTATTATCACTATCCTATAGTATTAAACCCTTAAAATTCCCTCTTCCCGTATATATTAACTCCATTTATTAAACAACCCAAAACCTTTAGTTTTATTATAAAACTATGTATTTCATAAAATATCGCATCGCAAGCCTTTCATATGAATATACTCTCCTCCGATTGTGATATGTGATGCGCAATGGACCTGGACCCGACGCAATATATATTATAATCCATTTCCATATAGCATATGCCACTCATCGTAAGTCCCGGCTAAAGCATTACCCTCCGTCATTGCGATCTCTGATATGCGATGGGAACTCGGACCTGACGCAGTATTATCCATTGTTTATTTCCCACATCGCATCTAGCCCCTATCGTATTTCTTTGTGATGGGCCTTTCCTTTGCTAAAATATAATTGTGATATGTGATGAACCCAAAGCCGATGAAATTTATCCACCCGAATTTATATTATTTCAAGTCCGCCATACCATGTTTTGTAAAGGTTTTATTTGTTAAACTATTTTTATGTTTTAAACGAAGAATCAACCTAAACCTTAGTTTAACCATAAAACCCCGCTAATCTCATTCTTTAACCCATAATAAAGTGCCATACTACCATAATAGCTCCGTACTGCTCCTTCGCTCCATCACCATTTGATCTAATGCATTCAAATCCAATGACCCTCGGCAATTTCAGGTTGGCTCTCTGTACAGGCATTACCCACCCGAAAAGTGGTATTCCACTGACCTCCCTTGCTACGTTTCAAGCTCAGATCATATTAGGTGACCCCTCCCAAAACTGGTTGTGCTTCATAAGCGGTGCTATCAAAACCAAAACCACCTCCTGCATAACGACAAAATGACCACTGTTCACTTTGCACCATATTTCAAAAAGTAGACCGTTTTTCCGTTTAAACACAAAAAACACCATTTTGCTCTGTTTTGCCTATTTTCACAATCAAACCTCCATAAGCTGCTAAAACCAATAAAACCATCATTTTACCTTCCGATACGCTCTGGGTTCCTTCCCATGTCCTTTCAAGCTCAGGAAAGCCATTGACGACCTTCTCTATCACCTTGTTTTTCTTAATAGTTTTTGTGTTTTGCAGGTAAAGACTCTTATTCCAGGCTTATAAAGAAAAAGCCTACATATAGTTAGAAGACAAATATGAAGATCTAATCAAATTACTTTACCATGTGACATAAAATCTAAAAGGATTTACTGTTTAACAGCACAGTAAAAACCTAAAATGCACAGTAAAGGTAAAAAGAACACAGTAAAGGATACTAAGCAAGGTCAGAGGATATTTATAGAGTTTAAAGAGTATTAGATGAAAAATAAAATGAAGGATTCAACTAGTGTAAAGTATACAAATAATCAAGCATCTTAAAGGGAAAAATATCAGACAACAAAGCCAGCACAACTTGAATAAAAGGGATAGCAAGAAGCAGTTCAATAGCTGCCTCTATCTTCTTGCATGAAGATCTTTCCTTTCCTAGAATAAATCTTAATCAGTTTTAGGGATTTTCATAGTTTCATTATTGTATAAATAACTATCTTCTCGAGTTATTATGGGTTCGAAGTTCAAGGCTCAATGTTCATTGCTTGTTAAGTCTTGACTGTTCATTCTACTTTGAACCTAGTTGCACCTTTGAAGGAAGCTTTTCTAGACACTTGATGTACTCAGTTTTTTTGGAACCTCAATACAAAGAAAAGGATTCTAAATTTGGTTTTACACAGTTTGTGTTATCTTATAAATTTTTCCAGTTATCAATCATTATGTTTTTCTTCATATACTTATGAATTATAGAGATATCTAGGTAGGAACAATTGTGTCTCAATTTATTCCTATAGGCTCCTGAAGTGATCATCTATTAAGAGAATGGATTAATGAACTGTCTATTTAGCTAATCCCCTCTAATCAATAAATCATCAACATCTTATGTAAGCTTAAGCATACTGCCTTGAACCTTTGGAACATAGTTTAGAAGGTTTTCCTACTTATGATTGTTCTATTTTACACTCTGGAAACTGTGATAATCATATTATTTTCTGTCTTCTTCTCACCACTATTTTGATCTATATCACTATGTAAAGCTTTATAGCAGTCCCTTGCTGAGATATTAATATTATCCAAAGGATTAATTATTTCAATTCTACATCTATCTTCATTCATTGGTCTTCCAAAATTAAAACCAAAAACCCCAAAAAATTATTTTAGATGCTCTAGCATTGGTAGCTGACTTACTACTATCTCAGAGATACAACAAGTGTACATCTTGAAATGTCCTCCAAGTAAATATTGTCGATATTTTGGGAGCATGTACACCATTTCCAACCCCTCGCGCTTGGTGGTAGAATAGTTTTTTCTGCTTTGGACAATCTCTGACTTGCAAATGCGATCGGGTGATCCAAGCCCTCCGTGCCCTCCTGTGTGGGTACGACCCCTAGTGCAATACACAATGCATCAACATGTACATGAAAATCCACATCCCATTTTAGGAAGGCCAGGATTGGAGCAAAGGCTAGTTTCCCCTTCAGGACATCCAAACTCTTCATGAAATCATCATTCCAACAATATGTAACATACTTTTTTAATAGCTTTTCCATCGGTGCTATTATTTGGGCATAAGTTTTGATGAACTTCCTATAGTATCTAGTGTGCCCCAAAGTAGCACACAGTTGTTTAACACTTCGTGGTGCTCCCAGCAGGTCTTCAAAGGGAACGAGGAATTTGCACTTCTTAAGGTTTAGTGCAATCTGGTGTCGGTGGCAAGTATCCAGCATCAAGCGTAACCTTGCTACATGGTGCTTAACTAATCCAAAGTTATTTGAATCATCCAGATAGACTTCCATGAACTTATGGATGTATTCCTTGAACATGGCCAAAACGATACGTGAAACTATAGATGGCGTGTTCTTCAGTCCAAATGGCATAACTGGGTATTGAAATTAGCCCCGTTCTGTTGCGAAGGTCATTTTCTCCTATCCTCCGGCGTGATCTTGATTTGATGGTACCCTGAGAACCCATCTGTGAATGGGTATGCTTCCTGACTGCCAACATTCTCTAGTACTTCATCTATGAATGGTGTCGAGAATGGATCATGCACACAGGCGTAGTTTAGCTTCCTGAGGTCCACCATATTCTTATTTTTCCCTTCCATTTTTTCTCCTATACTACCATAGGACTCACCAAGTCAAATTCTTCCATTGGTTCAATGATTCTGGCTGCAATCATTTTGTCTAATTCATCACAGACCTTTTCTTTATAATTCGGATTCAAGCGGTAAGGCTGCTGCTTAACCGACTTCACATCGGGTTTCAGGGTGATCTTCATCATCCCTAAGTCACCAATGATCCCTTTTAAGCCCGTAATTAACAATTCTTGGTATTCGTAGAGTAACTCAATGACCTTATCTATCATGGTATTGTCCCAATAGTCACCAAGCGTTGCATACTTCAGCTCCGACTCCATTCTAATGTTGACCTATTTTGTCTTTAACGGTGCGGTGATGTTGGGGTTTTCAAGTGATGGTACTCGAATCTCATGACAGCCTTCCATTTCTGAAATGTTAATATTTCATGGGTCCTCATCACCCTCCTCAACATTTACTTTGTAAAACTCCAGCGTGCAGCTCAACAATGTCACCCATTTTGGCTGAACTACTTCCATTGGCTCTTGGTGTATTTTGAAGATAGCAGCTTTTACTGCCTATAGCACATCGTTAACAGTATCTGACCAATGATCTTCAAACGTGAACATTAACAGAAATCCCTTGCACAAGACATCCCATTAACTTGTACCATGGTGGAGTTCCGTCTCAATATACCAATTCATGGGAATGACATCCAGGGTATGATAGAATAAATGTACCCATTCAGGCTATGGCTCTTCCCTGTAGACCTTGGTCCATTTCGCGAGGTGTGTGCATGGATCATCTTGTCCATCATACTTGTATACTAGTTGTACCTGTAATTTCCCAAATCATAGGCACATCATTCTTCCACAACCTCGCCAGTCCTCAAAACTTCCCTAATGCGTACCCCACCATCGTGTGGGTGTCGCGTGCAACGCCCACTTTAGCGCATCAAACTATTGTTGTTCTAGTACTATGCTTTCAAATTTTCTCAGGAAGTCATCCACCACTGTCAACCCATCATATGTAGGTAAATCCCTTGCCTCTGTTGTCATGCAGCGTAGTGATCTAACCATCATGTTGCAATTAAGCGTTGTTACTTCATGCAGTCAATTCTGCAATCACTCTATCTCTTCATCTGAATCTGAGATGTAGGAACTTTCGTGCTCCCAGGAAATCCTTCCATCTATAGTTGGATTCACCCAATCCTCCTCTTATGTGATTATCTTGTAAATACAATCAAGATCGTCATTAATATTGTCGTTGCACACCGGTTCAGTGTATCGCACTCCTTCGGCTGGATCTAGCAATACTACTATGTGTAGTGATTTTTTCTCAAAGATCATTTTGTGCTTCTTCAGATTTATGACTCTGTTCATATCAGTGGCCGGGTCTATTCCTAGTAGCATGGGATAGGGATTACTGTCATCAACAATCTCTATCACTTCAAAATCCGCCTGCACGCTTGCACCTTCAATATCTACTATTACCCCTTGCAATCTTCCCATGGGTAAGATCTTTTGTTGGTTCACCATTTGTAACTGGATAGGATACCACTGTAGTGCAGGTCTGCCCATGCATTCCCATGTTTGTTTTAGTAGTACATTCGTGTCTGATTCGAGATCTAGGATTACCTGATCCATTTCATAGCTGCTGATTTGTGCAATCAAACTCATTTCCCTTCTTGTGCGTAATGCCTCTTACCATGTTTCCAGACCATTCACGACTCTTCTGACCCCGCGCACCTAGTGATAAGTTCTTGTAGTCCTTTTGCTGCCTTGCTGTCATGTAGCAGTTTCATGCATGTCTCCAAAAAGGTAGTGAGCATTGAAGGATCCATCCCTGGTTCTAGTTGATCCTTGCTACCTGAAGTGGAGGCCTTTGTGAAGCTCTTCTTAGCTTCCATTAATGTCTCCTTCGTGCATTCTAAATCAAATTCAAGTTCCTTTGTAAGAGCCTTGCGAACCCACTCACTTTCTTCTGACTGTTTCCCTTTATCATCACCAGTGG
Source organism: Pinus taeda (assembly GCA_000404065.3). Classification (NCBI taxonomy): domain Eukaryota; kingdom Viridiplantae; phylum Streptophyta; class Pinopsida; order Pinales; family Pinaceae; genus Pinus; species Pinus taeda. The sequence continues at coordinate 479,570 of APFE031534535.1, read as the reverse complement.
TCAGACCACTCCTGAGCATCATGTTTAGATTCAAGTCTTCTTCGATCGGTTCAGACCTCATCATTTGTAGATTCTGAGTTGGAGGGGGCTGAATTACCCCTTTTTTGTGCAATCTCGCTATCAATGTAGGGCAATCTTCTACCTCATGATCAAACTAAGTACAGTACAAACATTATGTCCTTGTTGGATTTGTACAATCGCAGGCATAGTTCCCTGGCCCTCCGCAGCTATAACAAATTAACTGTCCATGACCCCTTCCTGGTCCCATTCCACCTCGATCTCGACTACATCCCTGAAATCTAGCATGTGCCATTCCTGCATTTGAGTCAAGGGCTTGCATTTTGGTCTGCACCCTATAAGCAGGAGTCTGATCCATCATTAGTTCGTAGCTTCTGCAGGTGCACTCATCGTGGCCTACCGACCTACAAAAGTTACAAAACAATTGTTGGGATGTCTAGGTATACTTTTGCAATAGATGAAAATTATCCATAGCGTGTTTTCCTCCTATCTAACAGATCGTGCACCATAATGTAGACATCGCGCTCGGTCCTGCCTATGCCTTAGGTCTTAATGGCATCAACAGTCTTCTTTCCAAGTAATTCATGAACACCAGACGATGGTCCTTGTCATGCCCTTGGCCTTTGCATTTTATGCACCATACCTCCTTGTGCGCCTCTGGCCGAGGTGTCCTATCTTGTTTCAAACTCTACATTTCTAGACACATATTTTGCAGTTGCGCGCGGATTCGCTGGACTCCCAGACCAAGGTCTTGTATAGGGGTCTCATGCAATCTCATCGCCATCTCCAAATCTTCGGCCTTAGTGGAAAGTCTTTGTTGCGACATCGTCGTCCTTAAGTGCGGTGTCAGTGATGTTGTAAACCATGTGTAGTGTTGTCCATTTGTCAATGTCATGTTGGGTTAGCGAATCATGCCTTTCAATCTTTGGTCCAGATCCCAAGGGGTCTTGCCCGGGAGCATCACGATCTCCTTAAACCTGATGATTGATTGTGTTTCTAACTTTTCCCTATTGAATTCTTTGTTCAACGTGGTCTAGATTTCTGCGATTCCTATGTTTGGATGGTCATTAGAATGCTTGATGTACCATGTTAATGCGCGGTCCTGCGATGCACTCACTAGTGTAGCCTTCCTTATATTTTCATCCATGACGCCTTGTGCTTCCCAAACTGCTCTTACCACGAACCAGAATTGGTTTGGATCTTCATTCCCCACTCCTTTGAATACCAGTAGTTTGATTGCACTCACCATACTGAACTATGTTGGTGGCGGAGGTGGGGTGGGTGAGACGAGAGGCGGTGTGGGTGGAGGTGGTAAACGTGGAATGCACTGCCTTATCAAACTGACTGCACTTCTCAAAGAAACTTTCACGACCTCCTCCTTGCATTCCCGCGAGGGGGAAATTAAGGGACTAGTTTCCAATTCTTCAATACTTCCCTTCTATAGATCTTCCCACTTCGCGTAGTCCCAAGCATTAATTTATTCACATAACCCGCTTTTCACACAATAACATCTTAATCTAAGCGTTCAAATATTTAATATACTTACCTCGTGGTCCCTTAAGGAAACATCACTCTGCCTCACAGTAGCTGATGGTCATGTCTACCATGAACTCAGTGATAAATCCTCCTATAATTCAGTCGAGCCAATGGTCCACAACTCGTGCGATCTTATCACCTGACGCTTCTAGTCTGCGCACTAATTCTAGAGTCCACACAATTGGTTTGTCGAGCCTACACCTTCCCTGACTGTCTACTAGCCTCGCAATCCACTCATACAGCTCAGAAGGAAATGATGCAAAGAAAATTTCATGGATTTCCATATACAAGTAGCACTCCAACCATTATTCCTTAGATACTCGTGGATTTTTGTTTTCCTATGCCACGAACTCGTTAATTTTCTTGTTCAACCACCCTTCAATTTATTTCTTTGTTGGATTCCAATGGTACAACATCAGACATCCCTTATGTCGATCCTAGTCCCGGCAATGAAACCATTTGTTGGCTTGTATGGGCCTGACCCAGGTTCAAAGGTGATTTCGCCAAGCCAATCTCGGTACTACAGGCCCTTCCAAAAATAGTCTGCAAAGCGCAGACTAAGGTCTCACCCGAAGTAGTGTGGGAGGGTGCTAAAACCAGGTTTCCACACCCTAGGGATGTCTAATGAGCTTCTGGAAGTCCAGGATTTCACCCTGGACACGTCGCTACGTGCATCTATTAGTCACTCGCAACTTGGGATGCTGCCTTCACACAGCCTTACTCTGGTTGTGATCTGTATTATACCCAAGTTTCTTTACTATTTATCCTATTATTACCTGAGTACATAACTTATTTGTGTAAGACTAGTGATAATTAATAGTGTTTCCAACAATCATATAAGTGCACGTAATAAACAAAACAGTATAAGTGTAAAGAAGGCAATATACAAGTAGATGCACAGAAATTGGGATCAACTTCTCTTTATTATTCTTCATTCAATATTACAGACTCGACATCACCTTGCGCACTTAGGTGCAAGGGTCCACGCACTCAGTTGTGGACTCTACTAGGCCTCTGTGCACTCAGTTGCAGAGCCTCTTCCTACTACTATGACCCAATACACTTAGACACTTCCTCTATGCTCTATCATCACTACTTAGCTTCTTTGCTCCTTTTACAACTTAGAGCCTCGCTCTACTTATAAAATCCCATGGTACGCGGACCATGGGTAGGCTGCGGACAACCCTAGGTAGGCTGCGGACAACCCTATGACTCAACCTATACTTCACGCCCCGCACCCGCAATTCACGGAGTCTTACAATACATTTAACCAAAACTTGGTCTTTCAGCCCCAAAACATGCTATGGGGGGATTCCATGCCCAACAAAAGGGGATAAACAAAAGGAGCCAAGGGCATTAGAACTCGCTTTTTTCGTAATGTATTTTAAGAATTTAAGATAAGGAAAGGCTTTGATATAACACTATTGCAATAATTTGGGACACGTTGGGCTCGAACAGTGTAATATGGAGAGTTAAAGGTGTATGGTTTGACAACTACAATATTTAATGAAGGCACGGAGAAGTTGGTATTTGAAAAGGACTAAACCTATGGAAGACTATATAACAAGAAATGAAGGACAACATTGGCAACATAAATGAATTCGACTGCTTCACATGCACGTCTTCAGGAAGTGAAATGGAGGTATAGGACTCAGGAAGTAGTGTGCAAGTCACTTGAGAGTTAATTTATCATCATGGAGCTCCACATAGTTAAATAATGAAGGACCACAAGGTTGATCTATGTTTCTACACTGTGACAAGAAACCGACAGATGATTGCTCTTAGCTCTAGAGAGTGGGGAATCTAAGCAGCTAAGGTGAAAGAAACAAGTGAACTAGCCAATCAACGGGAGAGGCACATTATGGAAAAGACGTGGTTTGATCAAAGGCCATCACAGGAGTAGAAGGGAGATATTTTCCTCAACCATCATTCAATTTTCTTTATGTTTTGATATTTTGTACTTTGTAATCATTTTGGGTAGTAGAGCCACTGCACATCGAGACAGCTAGTTGATCAAACAACTGGAGCTTGGATGAGATATTTTGTAGTTTTTATCAAAAGCTCCCCTTTCCTTATAAATAGAGGGAATAAACACTTAAAAAAGGTTCTGAATTTTTGGTAAGAACTCTTAGAAAAGGCCTTTCCTAATTTCATGAAGGCGGTGTTATGAATCTTGATGTATGTAGATTTCTTAGAAGATTAATACAATATTTAGAGTGATTCCAACTTATTGGATTGGAGTATGTTCATATCCCTCTATACTTTCATATATGTTAAATATTCCTCTCATATTTCATGTCACGTAGTTGCTAGATATATTTCTCATTAGATGCAGATTCATTTAGATCAATTTGTTGATGGAAAATTCCTCTATTGATGTAGAAAAAAATTCTTTAAAAAGCATTCCATGTATCTTAGCATTCCATAAGGATTTCCTTACTCCTACTTCTGTCTAAATATAGAGATATAGAATTCTTAAAGTTTAAGATCTGTATGATGGATTTCTCCTCTACTATATTCTACTATTACATATGTCTTAACAACTAATATGTTGCAAGCTCTTCATCTGATTTGGCCACCACTGATCGAGAATTATCTCCTGTGTATTCTTGTGCGTACATTGGTTCATACATTGTATCTTTATGAATGGTTCTAAATCAATCTTATTTTAATTACTTATGACAAACTATGGTGTTTTAATTCTTTAATATAAATTTGAAAGCACTAATTAATATGTCCTAGGCACTAGTCTCTAATCAACCCAGAGGTTGTCTCTAGGAGTGACAACGATTCCCACATGAAGGGTGCATCATTAATTCTTCAACTCTCTGTTGATGGTGCTAGACCCACCAAAATTCAAAGGGTCCCCCCGATATGTAGTCCCAATTAGACCTCACACCATTTGGGATAGGAGCCCCATTTGTAATATGGCCTAGTTACCAGTTATATTAAAGATATGCCTTGCCTCTAATTGTCAGCAAGAGAGGAATGAAAATGTACCTTCAAAAAGGAAGGGGGGTGTGCCTAGTGGGTGTTCTATCATATGTGTTTCAAATTTCTTTCACTGTGGAGGGGAGGAAAAGTGAGCCTCTAAAAGAGAGGTAGTAGTCCCACACTAGTAGAGACACACATAAACAAGAAGGATCCGTACAACATCCAACAGAATAGTCCATAGAGATGCGAAAGTTGGTGAAACCAATGTAATGAGGAGGACATGTCCAATATCCAACAGAATAGTCCACAAGGATGAGACAATGGTAATATAAATGATAGCACATTCTCAATATGATAAGTACCAAAATAACTGAAATAGTTCAACTACTTTAGCACAGATGAAAGAAAACATGAATTACAAACATTCATAGATTAGTCTTAAAAATATCCATAATCCATGTCTAAAGAACGTGTTGGCCTATAGGGCTTCTTATATTAAGTAAAAATTACAAGACACATGTATACAATGAACTCCACTACCTCCACTACTGGGGCATTGGAGCCACTCCTTTTTCCTCAAAAGAACTAGCTTATCCCTTTAATGCCTTGCAGGAGGAGCCAAGGTGAAAAGTCCTTTGCTCTTACAATGAGGGTCTATATATAACAATGAGGAAGTGATGATTCACCTTCCTTATGACTCTTCATCTACCCTCATGACTGCTTATCTTCTTATGAATTTTCAAATATACATGACTCTTCATATTCCATATGTTTCCTTTGGACTTCCACTTTACAATACATTTTCAAAACATAATTTACATCATTAACCACAATCATGTGGCACATGACAACTCATGAAATCACATGACATGATGCTACTGACATAAAATTTCTTGATGATGTGGTGATCGCAAGCCAGTACTACCACTGTGTGTTGCATGTCTTCTTCCTTTCACCTATGCATGTCTTGGTGATAAGGGATCTTAAATGATCTCAATCCTTAATGGTGATTAGAAACTGGTGTCCCTTTGGTTTCTCTTGATTGATTATCTTGCGTATTTAGCTATAAGATGGCTTTTTAGCATGTTATGCTCCTTCACCTCCTTCTTTTTCATCTCACCATGGCATAATAGGGTACCTATTTCTGCAATTCACTCACAACGAGATGACATCGGTCTAAAATCCCCCTAGTCTAATATTGGCATTTTGATCCATTGACTGAGCCAGAACTAGATGGAAGGCTAGGGAAACGGCTCAGTGACTGCGTATTTGTGTAGTTCAAGCAAGCAAGCAGAGCCTTAAGCTTGAGACTACGCAGTGGGCAGTTTAGGCTAGGTTGAGCAAACAAACTGCATAGTTTTGAGGGTTAGTGTAATAGGTTGAGGGGATGAGAAATGGATGAGAACATTACGTAGTTCTAGGAGACAAGAGAGGGTGAACCATTACATAGTTCAGGAGCTCAAGGATGAGCTTGAAGCTAGAGACTGCACAGTGTGCAGTTAAGGGCAGGTTGGGAGAAATAATTATGCAATTCTAGGGATCAAGGTTAGGGCTTGAGCACATAAACTATGCAGTCCAGCAGCCCTTGGAGGCAATAACTGTGCATTGTACAGTGGAAAGAGGAAAGGTCACAGAAGAGGACTGAGAGCACATAGTGTGCAGTTTAGGGAGGCCAGGTGAAGTTAGGTTTCTTGGTCAGGAAGCTTTCTAGAAAATGACTAAGTGTGGGATTAGTGAAGTTGATGTGAACAATGATAAAGCATCTATTGTGATCACATGCTTATAATACTTGACAAAAAAACAATATATATCATCTAGTGTGATGGGTATTTACATGGTTAGAATAACTCATTTACAGAAAGGTAAACTATTGAAACCACTAGAATAGGCTTATAAACATGATGTGACATCCGATATGTGAAAATATGACATTTTGCCAATCTAGCAAAGGGGACAAAAACTCCTCAAGAAAACATATGGAATGATTTTCAAAGTTTACGAAAACAATGTACAACACCAAGAAAAGCTCTGAAATTAGGTGTAAGAAAAAAATTTGGAGGGTGTTGTAGAGGCGACAACACTTCGCAATACACTAGTAGAATTCCAGCTTTTCTTCCTTGGTTAACTCTTTTGTGCAAGGTCTTGGTTCTTCGGGGAGTATTGATTCATCGTGTGGATTACCTTGGTCTCCCAACTTACCCTATGAATAAGCATGGTCCCCTATATACCTTTATTGGTTGAAAACATTATAAGATCCATCGATATTGTAAGGTTTTGAGTTAGGAAGGGTAGTGAAGCTCGTGAGATTAATATTTTAAGAGTATGTTTTTTCATCTCTAGTGTTCCACTGCTGCCAATAGGTCTGGACAGTACCCTGATGGAGTCACTTTAGGAAGACAAACATTTCTTTTCTTCTAGTTGTTAGGACTTCATAAATCCCTTTAGGTTGAGAGAAGGGATCCCAAAGGTAACCAGAAACCACTTGTAAGACAGAATCTAGACCTTCTAGCTTTAGAGAGGGCTCTCTCTATATGATTTTTTTTGTCAATTAATTAGCTAAGTATTTTGGATTTTAAGCTAGTTTTTAAGAACAAAAAGAATAGGATTTGTCTTGATGATTTGATGCTAGGTATGAGGAAATTCCATTGTATATGGGGTCACTTTCAACAAATGTTTTCAGTGAATAGGTAAAGTAATGAAAGGTTCTTGTGGAGCAAGATAGGTATTTCTTGTGATGTTTTTGAACAAGTTCATTTTAGGAGGGTGAGCAGCAGAATGGTGGACAAATTACACTCAAAGCATCAAACTAAAGGATGAATTTTTCAAGTCATTTAAGAGGAAAAACATTGATTGTTTAAAAAATTAAATAGAGCACTATAACAGTGAATTCTGAGATATGATTTATTTATGTAAACAAGAAGATATGTAATCATGGTATAATAGTTTCAGAAAGAACACTTACAACATATACAAACAAGTCATTATAATGACTAACAAAATAATTCTTGTAGCAAGTCCCTTTGGCCTTCTTTTATTCACTGAAAATACTTGAAAATACATAATACAAGTATTTTTTTCACACACAAACCAACCAATCCCCTCTATATTTCCTTTCATAATCTTGAATAGACTTACATCATAAAAAATCCTATGACTAGATCCAATGTATGAGTTATCCATCTATTATAGCTACAAACCCACAAAATCTAAAAATTATTTTTTTTCTTCAAAAATTTGACACATCAATAAAAATAGAACTTTTGGATAATCTCAAATTGTCTTCCATCATGCCCAAAATCCTGCTAAAAGTGGCCAAAAATCCTTCGGATGCCTTGGCTGATTCATATTTTTCTTTATCGGCCTCCTTCAAGCTTATCGGGTTTCTTTTCTTTTGGGATGAAAAAAGAAGAAACAATGACCCCTATGTGTTGTGATACAAATGTGTAACCGTCCTTGTTGGTGTGCCTTAATACATTTATTTGTTTTGCGACCAAGGGTAAGACCAGAGGCTAATACATCATAACTTTAACAAAATCAATGTTTTCTGTTTAGTACCACTTTGAACTGTGCGGGGGTGAAACTTTGCGATACGCTTAGCATCGGGGGCTTAGGTGGAATCTTTATGATTCGGGCCTGGGGACTCAAGGTGAGAACCCTTTTAGGGGCTAAAAAATTTGGTTGGGATAGGGGCCAATTCTTTTTAATATTTCATTATAAACAATCCAAACATAGAACAAATAAGACCACAAAATATGGACACCTGATCCCTTTTGAATATCGAAACTAGGCAATCGAAAATGTCATAACATTGTATGTGGTTGCGCCTTCCAAGACTTGTGATCTCTAATGAGTGACGTGGCCTGGAACATGTGGAGAGGGGATGAGAGAGGACCCGCGTGAAATAGTTTAACATATAAAAACACTTTTTTCAATCTTTCCACCCAATTTTATAAAACACCTTTTTTTAACACTTTCTCTGCTCAACATTTGCTTATAATACATAAAAAATATTTTATGCTTCCCCCTCCCTTTTTTCAATAGCTCTTGGTTCCTTTGAGCTCTTGTGACCATGTTGCTAGCCCCCACATCGTAGCCCCCTCAATCAAAGAATTTTGGTCAAAGGTTTTAATTTCAAGCAACGACGTTCCTCATCCTCCAATAGTCGATTGTGATCTAAGGTCGTCCTTTGCTATGAGTCACCTCATGAGTGGTGACACATGTCACCATTTTTTGCCTCTTATGACCCATAAAAATGTTGAATCTCCCTACCATGTGTCCACCATACAACCATGTCATGATGATGTCATCCTCCGTGTGGCATATCGGAACCAATAGTTCTTCACCACATGTCCCTTATCAGAACCAATCATGTTGCACCATGTGGCCCATTGGAGGAGAGAGAAAAGGGTCGATCCTGATATAGTTTTTGACTAAAATCCTTTGTTAATCCATCTTCGGACTCTCCTAATTCTTTAACACTAAAGGTACAATCCTGACTCTTTAACATAGAAGGCACAATCCCAACGCTTTAACCCAATCGTCATTCGTCAATCGTAAACATTAAAGTTGTCACCCTGCTCCACTTTGGCAATTCACATATTATTGATTGTGACATGTGGTCTCCCCACTGACTGCCAATTGCGATATGTGATATGCACTGGATCCCACCAATTGCTGATTGTGATATGCAATATGCACCAGACCCCCCCGACTATCGATTGTTATATATCTATTCACCGATGTGCCTGATCAACGATTGGAGTTCGACAATATGGCATCATTGTTGCAAAGTGCTTTGGAACCTCTGATAACCAATATGCGATATGGGTGATTTCTAATTGTAGACTTTCTTTCACCTCCGCTGCCCCTCCTTTCCAAATCTCTAATATGCGGGATCCGAGACTCATACTGAGCCTTTTTCCTTCGTTTTCAAGCCTTCAAAGAGAGATTTTCATTTAGCCATAACTTTTGATGCCTAAATCCATTTGAAGAGATCTTTAACTCATTGGAAATATGATTTAGATCTCATCACCATCGAAACACCTATAAGATCATTTTACAAACATTTGACAAGAAAAAAATCCTCCCCACCCTTAGGCTAATTTGATCAATGACCGCTTAACATGAAAATCCTTAGACTGTGACACCCAGTGATTCATAGGCTAAATTGACCAAAATGAATAGTAAGAGGCCAACACCAAGGATTCCTATTATGGGACCCTAACATCAACTCCAGTGGGAATGGAAACCTCCTAGTGAGGTGACAAGAATAGAAAGAAGACTAGTAGCCTATTCATGTCATTGGGAAATGGAGTCAAAAAATTAAAAACTCAAAGCATGACTAACTGACTGACCGACTGAAATTACTTATGGAATAAAACCATCAATATCTTAGGGCCTTCACTTTAGGCTTCAAATCCTAATGACAACCGCCCACACTTGCAGTATTGAAAAATAAAATGGTTTATACAGTGGAATGTTGGATTAGCTATAACTTAAAAAAGAAAATGCTTCAACAACCTGTCATTGATAGACCCTCCTCCAAGTATCTCTCCTAATAGGTATGTTAGTAGAAAAACATTATTCCCATGAAATGCAGTAGCTTTAAAAGAACATTTCCACAGGCTGTCAAACTTCCTGTGTTTTCCTTTCTCCTCATTTCGGGCATCCCATTCCAGCACGAAATATTCAATCTTGAAATCAGTTTCTTTGGTTCTTTTGGCATAATTTTTCTTGATTCGGTCTTGTATCAGCTGATTATTTTGAATGTCTCTTCTCTTAACTGCTGAACCTAGATCATTTGATTGATTCTCCTACGTATGTCATTTGGTTTCACTTCCTCTTCTTGAACAATTTCATTACAGGAACTCCTAATGAAGAAGGAAAAATTACATTAGTTTCATAAACAAGTTGTAAAGGAGACATGCCTATTGACTATTTGGTCCTCACTCGATCAACCCATAATGCATTTACCAATTTCTTCTGCAACTTCCTTTTGTTCTCTTGCAACATTTTGTTGATAGTATTAACCAGGCTTTTATTGCAAGATTCAGCCAAGCCATTACCCTAAGGGTAATAGGTTGTTGAGTGGCCAAGAACAATGTTGTACTTATGACAAAAATATACCATTTTATTTGATCTAAAAGTAGTTGCATTGTCCTAATGATTTTTTATGGGAAACCAAACCTGGAAAAAATATTAGCTTCCAAGAACTGAATAATCATCATGTTTATAGCATGTCTGGTTGGAACTGCCTTGATCCATTTGGTGAAGTAGTCATTTATTTCCAATATCCACTTGTGTTGTCTTGAATAAGTAGGATGGATTTCACCAATAAAATCAAGTCCCCATTGTTGAAATGGTGACTCAACTGCTATGGGTTTCAGGGGCGACAAGAGTAATTTCTTCCTTCTTTCAAATATTTGGAATTCTTGACAGCTATAAACTCTTTTATACACATCAAAAAACAAAATTGGCCTTAAAACCTCACTCTTAGGGTCTTGTTTGTAGTGGTTTTCCAAAAAAAAATTTCACCACGGTCCCCCTCATGAAATTCACCATGGTCTTCTAAGATTCATCTTCTAACAAATAATTTAACAACATGCCACCTGGATCCTTCCAATACAAAAACTGATCTATAATACAAAACTTGATTGGTTTTAAATTAAAATATCTAGAATTGGTTTTAGTCAAACCTGGGGGTGCTTGTAAGTGTTGCAATAAATATAGGACGTCTGCATACCATGAAGAGACAATGAACTTGTCTAAAAGCTTTTGAACTAGACTCAATTCATCTTCTTCTGACAGGGAAGGCAATAAATTTATCTCAAGAACATGCAAATTTGATTATTCCATTGTTTTCTCCAACTCTTGTACCTTGATCAACTTTGTGGGCTTGATTTCAATATCATATTCAAATATGGAGGCAATCCACTTACAACGTCGGCCTTTTGGATCATTCTATGTAAGAATGTCTTTGAAAGCAACACTTGGCACATAACAAACAACATGTGAATGTAAAATATACACCCAGAAGTCCTTGAGAGCCTTCACTAGAGAAAATGCTTGTTTTTCCATTATATTGTATTTGAGAGCACAATCCCTGAGTGTTTTGCTGAAAAATGCTATGGGTTTCTGCTGAAAAATGCTATGGGTTTCTCCTCACCCTATTTATTCTTATGCATCAAAACAACTATAATACTATCTTTCGAGGTGGAAGAAAATATAATAAAATCATGGGTGTAGTCCAAACTAGCAAGAACAGAGGCATGAGACAACACAACTTTAACTTCATCGAAGTATTTCCTACTTTCCTCATCCTATTTTACTTCGTTGCCCTTTTTCAGCATGTTTGTGATTTTCCTCATGATTTTAACTAGATTAGGAATAAACCTTCTCAGGAAATTTGTTATTCCCATAAAATATTGAATATATTTCTTTCTCCTAAGAATTTCAACCTTCTGAATGGATGCATTTTTGTTTGGATAAATTCTAATATCGTCTTTAGAAATAATATGGCCTAACAATTTCCCTTCTTCCAGCCCAAACAGAGATTTTTTGGGATTGAGTGATATGCCATATTTTTTCACTTTATAACAACTACCCTCAAATGTTGGAAATTATCATCATTTAACTAGGAATAAATGGTGATATCACCTAGATATATCACAAGGAATTTATCCTTCTCATCTACAAAAGCTAAGTCCACAGCTCACTGAAAATTCACTCCATTGTTCATCAAACCAAAAGGATTTTTAGCATATTTTAAGGTTCCCCAAGGTGTAGCGAATGGAGTCTTATCTTGATCTTCTGGGTGAACCATAATATGGTTATACCCTGAAAAACCATCCAACAATGACATCCTCCTTGCACCCGCCACTTTCTGAAGGATATGATCCATCTTTGGCAACAGGTAGTTGTCCTTGAGAAACACCTTGCTCAGATTCCTAAAATCTACACACAATCTGATTTCCCATGTCTTCTTCCTAACTGGCACTAAGTTAGATAGCCATTTAGAAAATCTAAGAGGTATTATAATGCGAGCATCAAATAATTTTCTCACCACTTTTTTAATCAAAGGCAACAAAACTGAATTTGTGCTCCACAACTTATGTATAAATGGCCTCTGATATTCCTTGATCAATATTGTGTACTATATGATTTCCTTTTCATATACCTTCAAATCCTGATATCCCCAATAAAAGACATCAAAAAAATATTTCAAGACGTCCAAATTATTCTACTTCATTGCTAGACTTAAATTCTTGCACAACTTGATCATTTTTTGCTAGTCCATTGTGCCTATATTACATTCCTCCACTCTAGCTTCAATAGGCATCAATTTCGGCCTATTGGCTATATAATTTTGGTCGAAAATCTCCTCCAACAGTACCAATCCTCTTGGTATGACATTATCTTTCAATTGCAAACACTAGAATAAAATGATGAAATTAGTGACTAGGTGACTAAAAAAGTTAGTCACCGCAATTATTTCAAGTGAATTACTACTAAATTTGAGAAATTTTAAGTGACCGAACTAAAAATGACTAACTTAAACAACTAATTTACTCTAGGGATAAAATATACAACTAGATAATAAGTGACTAAACTAAAAATGACTAACTGAAATGACTAATTCAGTCTAGGATTAAAATATATGACTAGATAATAAGTGAAAAATTTAATAATGATTAATGTAAATGACTATTATTGTACAAGATTAAAAATATGACCAAATAACAAGTACAACAAGGATATGAATTGGTCATTTACATTAGTAATTTTTAATTGTGTCACTCTAGAAATGGAAAATTGCAATTTTGATACCGCAGTGTTACATTTCACTACAGGAATCTCTGAATCCATCTGCAATGTTAAAATTTAGAGACAAAGGGGTCTTTGAATCCATATAAAGTGTTAAAATTATGAATACCCTTTTGTCTCTAAAGTTTAACACTACATATGGATTCAGAGACCCACTTCTTTGAATCCATCTGTAGCGTTAAATTTAGAGACAAAGGGGTCTTTGAGTCCATTTGCAATGTTAAAATTTACAAACCCTTGTCTGCTATGTTAAAATTTAGAGACCCTCGTCTACAATGTTAAAATTTAGGTAGATGGATTCAACGACCCCCTTAAAGGGGTTCATGAATCCATATATAATGCTAAAAGTATAACACTTTTATACAATCACTACTAAACCAACACGGAAGTTGCTATTAAAGTAATTAACCACAACACATATTAACATACTCAATATACTTGTCATAAATAGAAAAAATAATATATATCATATCTATATATATATATTATATATAATATATATATATATATATATATTAATATATAATATATATTTATGGTTCTTTCTCAATGATATCATGATCACCATGTTTCACTTTAGTTTAGTTTATTACATACAATGTATAATATACATAGAATGAGAAATGTGTGTATCAATGTGGAATAAACACTTGAAATTAAGAAATTGGTTCTTTTTTACTATTAACATATGGTGTTAGTAAAACCATAACAAATCCCTCTTTGTTTCCTTCCCTCCATATCTTTATTTCATTCCCTCCATATTTTTGTAGTGATCACAAATTTATTTTATTTTTCATTTTAAATTTGCCTCTACACATTTACATTTATTTTTAATTTTAAATTTCCCTCTATACATTCAAGGTCTAGGTGATTCACTTCCATCAAGCGTTTGGTGGGTTTTTTAGGAAATAAAAGATAGAAAAATACCTATACATATGCTCTGTGGTGCTTCGGTAAAGTGGCATTAAGATGGGGCACAAACACCAGCCAAGGCGGATAGGGAAAGAAAGTAAGCATAAGAACTAGAGGACATAGACCATATGCTTTATCATATACATTGTTATTGCCAAGATGCGTATGTGTGCATAAGGAGGGGAGGGATCGGAAGGAGGGAAGGGACTTATCTATCCCAGCCTTGGTGCACAAAGGTACGGGGGTTCTTAGACCTTGCCACAGTGGAGCGCCTTTGGAACTATACTGAATTTCTTACGTGTAGGTTGCACGTTGCAGGAAACAATACTTTCAATCATAGCAACAGAAGAATTACATGAAATGAGGTATTATAAATCCACGAACTCTTACATATATAATCCTTCTGTTAATTTTCTTCCACGATCGCTACTATATTTTTTACCTATATAGTGGGATTAAAGTTTTTTCCATTTTAAAACTTTTGCTTCTTGTTATTCTTAGAAGTACTAATTAGAAATATTTTAATTTAAGTTAGAAACAACAACCAAACTCGAGACAATGATCAAAATTAGCATCTCTTTGTTCAATTTCCTTGCAATAAGAAAACCTAATTGAAATCTTCTACATATTGTTACCGGTTCAACAATGTGACATATTTGATTGAGAGGGATAAGAAGAAGAGCAATGTCAATTCATGAAGCTTATGGACTATACAAAATCGGTGCAAATTTCACCTCAATATGAAGTTTTGTTTGTATAACAGTAAGTGTAACTTAAAATACGAGCACACAAATCAGAATATTAACTGAAATGAGTGACTCCTTTGGGCCTTGAAATGATACATTATAATACTACATGTAATTTTGATTTTGGGGAAAATTTTAAAATTTGTCATTTCAAGCACTGGAGAATCAAATCAAATAGAAATGCATTCACATATTACAATGAGACATGAAATTTTAAAACCTGTGGAAACAAATGATATAGGAAGGGTGAAAATTGCTTGATCTGCCAAAGTTGGGAAGTGGGTTTGGTTCAATGACAAACAATATCGGGCCATTTTAAAATGAATAGTAGCCCATCTAAAATGGGATAAGACAAGGAAAAAAAAGTCTCAAAGGGTAAAAATTAGAGAGCAAAACCACGATGAAACTAAAATACGGGTTGTGCACCAAAAAAAGAAGCAAAATGATACTACAATAGTCTCAATATGGGAATGAACTGTTGTAGGATCAAATGAATAAACTACACATCCCAAAGAGGTGGTCCTTTCTGGGCCCTACTCTTCATGGATCCTACATTGATTCCAGATATTCATTCATGGACTCTGAGTCATGGAAGGCTCCTCGTAGACTGAGTTGAGGGGTTAGTGTTGTATCGGTATGATGGAAGCCAAGAGTTTGTGGAAGTGAAGGAATCTTTTGTACCAGATGGCATGGTCCAAGGACAACCTTTTCCTGGGAATTAGGCACGAATATGTTATTATGAAAAATTTAATCAGAGCCTTCTTCGAGCTCTTCCCTTGCATCAGAAGTGTCGCCCCTCTTGTTGTGTCCCTTCCCTCTGGAGAGCTTCTCCTGGGCAAGGTACTCCTCTTCCAAATTCACTTTTCTTCTTCTCTCTAATTTTTTTTCCATTTTATAATATCAACATGGATTCTCAAAGTGATTGGATGTATATTATTTCCTGATAAATGAGGCATGCATATTCATCATAACTGCAAATTCCATAGCCACTACCTAGCCCTATACCCAAACTACAAATTCATTTCCTCCTGCATGTAGGCATTTAGTATGAAAAGGAACTTCTCTACTCATGTCCAAAGCTCCCACCACTACCTTACACACTAGGAATTTTACTACAGTAGTGTTGTAGTGGCTACAACCACCCTCAAAATTTTTTCCTTAGCTTCATTTCGGAGCCTCCCCTCCCACCTTCAGAGCAGCTTGTCTTGCTTCATCAGGTTCACAAGCTTCAGTGTTTTGCTTGTGCAAAGGTAGCCTATCGATCACATCTTGATGCATTCCCCTCAGATTGTTCACCCAGAAATGGTCAAGTTGTAGGCTAAGCAGCTTCCCCAAGAAAATTGTGCATTTCTGGAGGGAAACCAGCCTTCCCTCTAAAATTTACGCAATCTTGTCTTGTAGCCTACTAGGCTCCAAGATTGCGCAATTCTGCTAGTCAAAAATCCTAGCAAGAATTGCAAAATTTTCCCCAGCAGGACTGTTCAGCCCAGAATTTGTGCAAATCTAGGTAGCTATCAGCTACTTTGCCTAGAAATTGTGTAAATCTCTTAGGTAGTCAGCCTAGCTCCTAGCCAGAAAAGTGCATTTCGTTCAAGCAGTCGAGCAATCTCTTGCATGTGTAGCTGAGTTGACCAGTTCCTTCTGGGACCAATAAAAATTGACTTGCATGCATGGGTTGCTTACCCCAAGGAAACATGAAAATACATCCTTTGTTTTAGGGATCTATGTTTAGGAGTTGGAGGTTACATGCAAGGATCATTTCAAAAACTTCCCACCAAGTGTCGCTTTCCCTAGATTTGTGGCATGCGTGTCACAACATCGATGTTATCAAAACTCATCAACTGAACATTGTAGAGCTCATTCCTCACATAAACCTTGTAGCTCTAACATCCCACATCACATCTAGGAGTAGCCAGCACATTCAGCTCATTTGTTTTCAGGTAAGCCCACTTCCCATGCCTTATGTTGCATTTTTGTCGCTTTTTGTGTTTTCACCTATATGAGTATTATTTTCTTGATTTCTTTGAATGCTTGGTGTCATTTACATGTATATTAGCTTGTGCTACTGTTTCAGTTTTTGTCAACATCTCACTACCGTCACATGCTTAAAACTACTTTTCGTGAACCGTTGTTGATTCGACGACTCACCTCACCCAGATGCATGTTGTTCCATTTTCTGAATTTTGTCATTCATCATTTGCATGCATGATCATTCACTTATGCTTACACTCAATATCATCATGCATTCGCACTCACAGTCACTTTCAGTTTCCTATCGGCAAGTCTAGCCAAACTTGGCCTAGACTCTGCCTCACCAAGAGCCTCACCAAGACAACATTGTGCAATACTAAGAGGGAAGGCTCTAGCTTCCTCCCCATAAATGCACATTTCTACCCAAAAGCTATTCCCCAGGCCTGCTTTGTGCAATCCTGAGGGACAGTGACTGTTGGCCAAGAAAATTGTGCAATGCAATCATTGAGCCTGCAGTCAGCAGCCAGACTGGACTGTGCATTGCACAATTCCAGCAGTCAGTCAGTCTCCCTACATCCCAGACTATGCCTTGTGTAGTCTTGGTAGTCAATCTCCTGACCTCCTAGCCGAAATTGCACAACCTTCATAATCAGTCACACAAGTATGTTGCAAGTCAGTTCTCAAGTTCATTTTGGTTTTCAAGTGACAGATTGCTTGCCATGAATGTTGCCATGTCTCCAGGTATTACAAGTGTTCATTTACCTCTCAGCAGCACAGGTACAATGGCTTCCAAGAGAGTGAAGTCAAAGACACCATTAAGAGAACACTTGGAGATGTAGTCGATCAAATGTCTATGAGCTTACCTACTCACGAAGATGTCAATTTGTTCATAGACAAGAACATCAAGATATCACAGCAAGAAGCATCATGAATAGTAGCTAAAGGTAGCATACGGAACACAGTGAATGCAGCGAACGCACCGAATGCAGCAGATGCAATGAATGCAAGAGGAAGGTTGTTGACAAAATAAAGGCGGAACAAAGTTGCAAAATCAAGCAGATCCATTGATAATGAAAGAAACTTTGGAGACTCAAACTATGACGTTATGGAGCAACATGAAGATCGCATGAAGACAAAGAATGGAACAGAGAAGGAGTTTCATGTGCTGAAGCAACAACTCAAGAAGAACATGAACCTACAGAGATAGAAAAATGAGTTGCAGCAAGAACAGGAACAACAGTGGGCACAACATTCACTCACGGATGAAATTGTGCCCGTATAGATTAAAGATCCATCCCAAAAGCTAACATGGAGTAGACATGGTGAGCAGTTTTGTTGATCACATGCAAGTGATTCAGTAACATGCATGTCATTGTTTGCATGCATGCAATCCAACCCATTCAACACACTCACCAAAGTGAAGACAAGAAGCAAGTCCAACTAGAGCTGATCAGGTACTTTGGCAAGTTGATGTGCATGACCACCATCACACACTCAAAGATCAGCACGAACACTATGCATTAGTGTGTTTCCAGTTTAGTCGCACCCAAGAATACCATGTTCATGTTAGTATACAAGTTGGATGAAGGGGCCGAACCAATGCACCAGTTGCAATGGAGGCAAGAGTTTGTTTCAGCAAGATGTCACCTTTAGGTACATACACACCATCACAGACAACCAATCTTGGTATCAGCTCACCACCTTCACCATCACAAGCATGTCAAAGGGTTTGTCTCATCACAGCAGACCAAGTGTTAGTGATGTCTTGCAAGGCCTACTCAAGCCATGTTGTCTCACATGAGTACATGTGCATTGTAATGTTGAGTCATGTCAAATGTAAGTCAAGTGTCAATAGTTGGATGTAACAGTCATAGAGTAGGTGAAGAGTCATGAGGGTAGTTGAATTGTCACAAAGGGGGATGTCAATGGTCACACCACCCTTTGTTATAAATAGTCCCTCATAACTCATTATATAGG
The DNA here is from genome assembly GCA_000404065.3 of Pinus taeda. Lineage (NCBI taxonomy): Eukaryota > Viridiplantae > Streptophyta > Pinopsida > Pinales > Pinaceae > Pinus > Pinus taeda. The sequence goes on along the minus strand of APFE031534535.1, from coordinate 460,653 downwards.
CTTTTTGGTCAGCCAAGCTTCTAATAAGACTATCTTGGAAAGAGCTTGGAAAGTGTTGTAACGTGCCTTGGCTTCTCCACTGCACGGAGCTAATTCATCTCTTTGGAGTGTTACACAAAAATATCATCACCATGATTATTTGCAATCAGTATGGGTCTATCACCACCTATACTAGCCTCCTAAGCAAGTCTCGGACCTTAACTCTTCATGTCAAGCTTTGCAAAAAGAGAGGAAGACTTTGAAAATCAATATTATTATGGTTCCGCACTTTCTCCTACTTTTACCTGCGGACCCACACCCTTTGTTCATAATACCTACATATTTGCACACTCTGTCTGTAAAGGGGTGGGTGCATACCCCTGTGAAAGTCAAAAAGGCGCAAGTTTATCCTAAAAAACTCACTTTTGGGTTAATTCTAGATGTTTCTAGAAGAAGGAATTTTGACGTGGATTGTTCGCTCCAAGGTTGTTCATGCATCTCAAAAGAGAAGGAGCTAATCCCTTGATAGGAGGAGCTATCCCTTTGAAGGAGGACCTAGTAACTTCCCTCCATTGCACTATAAATTAAGGCATTGGGTCAGTTGCTGGAGAAGTTAGAAGCTGAACATTTTTTAGGGTAAATGCTGATGGAATTGGGACTTCCTAGTTAAACTTGAGAGGAGAGATCACATACCTTTTGGTTTCATTGGGAAGTGAGTGAAGCTTGTCAAAGTAGAGGAGACTTCTTGTCGGACCCTGCGAGGAGCTTGTACAGCATCAAGGCACAGGTTGTAAAGTTCTTCTTCATTTGAATTAATACAATCATATTCAGTTTTCTCAATAAATTGTCTTATGGTTTGTTTCATAATCTCCTTGATCATCACGATGAATATGCGTTATGATATTGGCTTTTCAGGTGCTATTTAATTTGGTTTGCTTGTTTGTGTTTGCAGAATTACACTTCAAGGAAGCTCATTTGGAGCAAGGGAGCGAGACTTCTACAAACTTGCATTGGACCCAAGGTAGGCCTAAAACACTTGTTTGCCTTTATTTTACTCGCATATTTAGAGAAAGATAGTTTTTGATTGGCTTGCTTCTCACTAGATATCAGTAGATACTAGGAATGTTGATCTTGTCCGCAACCTCGACTCATTCCGTGTGACAAAATGGCGACTCCACTGGGGACTTGATCGTTTTCCTTGTTTTTTCTTTGACCTGAGAAACTTGCCTTTTTGTTTCTGTTTTTGGCTTGTTGTGTGTGGAATTGGGTGGATTTAGTGGATCTAGGTTTGTTTTGGCTTTTCATAACTTTAGGAGAAGTCCGCACCCTGTGCTTGTATCAGAGTGCATACCTCTATGCACTTTTACTTTGTACACAGAGCGAGCACACACCTGTGCAAACTCTGAACTTGCGGACCCTGCTAAATTTTTGAAAAACTTGATTTTTACTCTTTCAATTAGTTTTATTTTGGTTTAGATGTTGTTATCCTCTGCCCAACCCTGCTTGTGACTTGTCAGAAAATTTCCTTGGTCTAATTTCATTGGTGTTAGGGTTTTAGGTGAAATTCCTAGAAGTTTTGGTTGTTGGTCTTGATTTTCATTTTGGTTGTGTAGTAGCTCAGAGCTTAAAAGCATAGAAGCCTCAGATCACCTTGGTTTTTATTGTCTTCTTGTGAGTCTGACCATTTGTAAAATCAACCCTTGTTGAGGAATCCATCTCGAGTTTTCTCTTTCCAAAATTTCGAAAAGCTTGTGTTAAAAGTTTGGATTTCATTTTTACAAAAAGAATAAAAGGTCGCTTGTTTTTGACTGATTTGTGATTCTGGACAAGTTAGTCCTTGTTTTGCTTATTTCCAAGTAAAACATCCTTGAAAAGACAAAAATATTTTGTAAGCTTTTACTTCAAGTAGTTTTTTATAGTTTGTAGATCTTAATATTTGCTTTGTTCATAAGTTTTCTCAAGAGTTGCTTTAGTTATAGTTTTGAGCGTTTTTATAAAAATACAAAAATATCTTTTGAAAAAGTTTGTTTTGGTAGAATTTGAGTGTTTGAATGAAAAAGGAATAAATAACTAATTGTCTCGTTTTGAGTGCATTGGAACAAAAACTCTTCTTTAATTTTGTTTGTTAAGAAAGATTTGTGTTTACACGCATTTGCATTCTCAAACTCTTTCCTAGCTAGAAGTTCATTGAAGAGAAAAGATTATTTGATCATCTTAAGTGCATCTTTTTAGTGATTTTAAGTCGAGTCTTCACACCACGAGTTTCATCTCTGCACCTCTTGACTTAATCAAAAACCAATAAAAATAATGCTTAAGTAACATTAACCTAGAAATCTTTTTATTTCTAGGGCTCTATTACACCAACATAGCTTAGGATAGTGTCTTGGAGTAGGGAGTACTTAACTCTCTAAGATAGTAAAACAAACAAGTAGCTATATCTTGCGGTAGGAGAGAAGTCCAATTGTTGCATCTATGCTCTGGGAAAGCTCCTCTTAAAGGAGAAGCACAAGATCGTGTCCAAACCAGTGTGGGAATCAATCCTTCCTCATTGGGAACGACGCCAGATATTCACGTATTTCAAATGGTAAACCTCGGATTAACCATTGTCGAGGAGCCTGGGGTCACTTGTTGGTAAACCTTGGTTTATGTCAAGGAGCCTTTAAGGGGATTGAGCTTGTTACTCTGCCCTTGTGTGCGTATCGGATCGTAGACTGTTCCCCAAGGTATATTTGTTTCTTTTGGTACCCATAGTGACCATATTCTATAGGATTCTTCCTACGGTGACGGTGGCGGGAAGATCCCACTGTACCTGGAGCAGACGTCAGCTAGACTCACTTGGATTTTCTGGGGGGTTCTCTTCACTCGAGACGATTAAGTGGAGAAACTTATGCCAGTCTATTCATTAAGCAGGTTGCTGGGGTAACTATTCCAACCACTATTTCTGTATCAAACTCTGCGACGTTGGATTTCATCACCAACTAGTGTTTTTGGTCTGGAAAGTTGTTGTTTGTGTGTGATTGATCTCCTAGATTCTTTAGGCGTGTGATTCAATTTGTTTGGTTATTTAGAGGCTTTAGGTGATTTTCATTGATATTTTACTTTTTTTGCATGTGAAGTAGTTAAAAGTCTTTAACTGTGGCTGAATTACCAAGGCAGTCCCATAGACTTCGGGGCCAATCTCCTGAGTTTGTAAACGTGGCTGAGTTACTGACGAAGTCCTGTAGACTTCGGGGCCAACCTCTTGACGACGTACCGAGCCAGCTTGAAGGCTTGAAAGTTCTCGTAACTCTTAGTGACAGTAGAGGTGGGTCACCTGAAGAAGGAGAATCTTCTTTGATAGTACATTCTGATTCTCAACCGTTAGTAATTTCAGAAGTTACTCGTAGTGTTGCATCTACTAGTGATATAGGTGAAGAGCCTGAAATATCTGAACCCGAATCTGAAATTGCTGCTACTCCCATATCAAAATTTGTTTCTCTAGCTTCTAGTGGTCCTAGTTCACCTAGGGTAGAAACTGTAATTACCCAAGAACTTCCTTCTGGACTTATAGCTATTGAAGAGCTTGCTATTTCAGACATCGAAGAAAGCTTTCCTTTTCCAGAAGATCAACCTATCTTAGACCTTAGGGAGCGTGAATCAATCTTTTGCAATCCACCTAGGAGCAGTGCTTCGTACCGTTCATTGACTAATCTTTTGGAAAACCCGGGACTAAGATTTTCACCACCTCGTATTTTTTATCACCCAGAACCTATAGATTACTATCCTTTATTGAATATGGCTAGCCCGTCATCCATGTTTTCTCAATCTCCGGAAGCCTATTTGTACGGCGGTCCTTCTGTTCCCACTGGGTATCAGTCCATTCCTGGTACTTTTTCGGGAGCATCTTCTCAAGCTATCGAACATAAGTTATTAACTGGAAGTAGTGGTACTAAACCGTTGAGTGTAGAATATATTCTCATGATGTCAAGTTCTCAACCTCAAGGTGGCTAGTTACTGCCTGGGGGGCAACCTCAAGGTACCCAGTATCTGCTTGGGGGCCAACCTCAAGGTACTCAGTATATGCCTGGGGGGCAACCTCAAGGTACTCAGTTTGCGCCTGGGGGACAACCTCAAGGACAGTACATACCTACGGGACAGTACGTTCCTCAAGGTCAAACCCAGCCTCAATATGTAACCCAAGGTCAACCTCAGTATCAGTATGTACACCAAGGTCAACCTCAGTATCAATTTGCACCTCAAAATCAACCTCAATATCAATATGTACCTCAAGGTCAACCCCAGTATCAGTACGTGCCTCAGGGTTATCAACCCCAAGGTCAGTACCCATCTCAAGGTTACCAACCACCTTCTGGTCAATCATATTATCAACCCTACCCTCAACCCGGTTATGGTCCTCAATATCCTCAACCTGTTATGGGGCCATACCCCGGAGTGAATTTAGTGTGGGATCCATCTCAATCCCAACAGGTCTTGCAACCGAATGTGTAGTCGTTATCTCAACGTGGACAACCCTTGGTTTCCGGTCCATCCCAGCAACCTGTCCAATCTACTATTCAAATTTCTGCACCTTTTGTAGTTTCTCAGTCTGGGCCTAGTACGCCTCGTACTCCACCTCAAATGTCTGCTGCAACTACTGCAACATCTACTCCATCTACCCCACCTTCTTCTGGAGTATTGACAGCTTCGGTTTCTACTGTCCATGTATCTACTCCTCAGACATCTTTACCTCAGTCTGGACCCATGGTCTAGACTTCGGTTTAGATGCCTCTAGGAAGTACGATTGTCACTACTCAACCTCAATTTAATCAACCTCCATACCAAGGACAGCACCAATACAGTCCTACTGCGTAGCAACCAACCTATCAGTATCAACCGTACCCTAGGTATACATGTCAACAACCTCAGCAACCCCAGTATGGTCCGGTTAATCCTGGTTTTCCAGGAGGACAAAATATCCCAAATGTGATTCTAATTCCTAGTTATCCTAGGTATCCTCCTCCTGGGGCTGGTCTGTAGACCTCGAGTTTTAGGGACTCTAATCGTCAGTTACCATTTATCGCAACTTTGGACTTGCCTGACTTGACGTGCCTTACGAACGATCCAATTAACTATCTTCAGTATTGGCCGCCAATGCCGCATAAGTTGCCAAGTGATATTCCTAAGTTCGAAGGTAAGCTAGGAGAGGACCCGTCGAACCATGTGATGACCTATCACCTATGGTGTGCGTCTAATTCCATTTCAGATGATTCAATTCGTTTACGTCTTTTCCAGCGCACTCTAATTGGTCTTGCGGCCAAGTGGTACATTGAGTTACCGAAAGCCACTTTTTATAACTTTAGTCAGTTAGCTACCTCTTTTTTAACTCATTTTCAGTTGCCATTCAGATATGACAATGGCACGGAATTATTAACTTCGTTAAAGAAGTCAACATCCACTTACATTTCAGATCATATCCATGAATGAAGACGTCGATGGCATTTAGTGAAAGTTTATATCCCGGATTAGATCTTAGCTGAATGGTTTGTAAAATATTTACTGCCCAAGATCACTGAGGATGTAGTTAAGGCCAGAGTAGTTACTGAGGAGCAAGTCATTGCTCAAGCACAGTACCTTGAAGATCCCCGATCTACCCGAGAAGATCCCCGATCTACCCAAACAAAATCAAATCACTGCTGCTCCTTCAGGGTCTCATGCCGCTAATGGTATGATTGGTAGGGTTAATACCAAAAGTAAGAAGAAGTCTTCCAAGAATTCTTCTCCTATCATAACCTTGCCAGATTCCATGACAGGAGAGTCTTCCGCGGATCTTTCCACGAATATTCACGTTGTAGAGTCATCTACAGCTAAATCAAAAACCGGTGGTAAGAAGAAAGGGAAGAAGAAGAATAAAACAGATAAAAATTCAAAAGAGAAACCCGAAAAAGCGGAACCAACTGATGAAAAACGCAAACCTCATTATCAGTGTCTCATCTGCGATGAAGAACATTATACGAGAGACTGCCCTCATTGTGCAGAGGTTGCGAAAATTGTCAAAGGTTCCCAAACTCCTGTTGTCTTGAAGGATCCTTTTCCAGCTCAAGACAGTAAGATGATAGGTTCATCCTCCAGTGCCAATGAAGAACCCATATTGATGATGTCCCATGTAAGGATTGCGACTCGATCACAAGATTATGCAGTAAAGTTCCTGTGATGGTTAAGAAGCAGAATTTCTCTTTCCATTTCATCATCCTCAGCTCCCGGTTCGATCCACTACAGGTCGAGGAACCAACCCAGACTTAGTATTCAAACCGCCCACAAAGGGTGTACTTCGAAAGTCTGCTTTCAATCCCACATGCGAGAGTAGCTCAGAACTACAACATTGTTGAGGATTAGTGTTTTCACCCTCAGCAATGTCAGCTTTGAGGTGCTGCAATCATGTCCAGCACAGCACAAATTACTTTGTCAGCTATAGGAGCTGTTGACATTCAGGACCCGAACCTTATAATCTTCGATCTAGAAAATAGTGCACCACGCTTACCTCATCAGATGGTTTTCCAGATTCCAGTGATAGTAAAAAACATACCTGTTCATAGGACTGTGATTGATGAGGGAGCTTCCACGTGTATTATGTCGATACAGTGTTGGAGATCGCTTGGTTCTCCTTCACTAAATCAATCCCCGATGATTCTTAAGGCCTTTGATGGCCGTGGATTTCATCCTTTCGACATTTTACAAGATCTACCTATAGGGGTTGAAGGTAAAACCGTTAATCTAGATGTGGAGGTGGTTGATGCCCCTCTAGATTACAACCTTCTCTTGGGCCGTAGTTGGTCTTACATTGTGACAGTTGTTATCTCATCGGTCTTTCAGCTTATAAAGTTCCCTCATAATGGAAAGATCGTAACCTTAGACCAGTTGTCATACTTTTCATCTGACCCAACCTCTGATGAGAGCATTCAGCACGTTGGTAAAGCGACGATCCCTTATAAGGATGTTTGAGTGGAACTAGTTAAAGATTCCGATTTATTGGGCACTTTTCCTTTCCCTCCTATCAACGCATCGTCTTCTATTGCAACCATTCATATGATTTCATCAAAAACCATTGTTAATGATGATTCTTGGATCATAGCTTCTGAATCTGAGATAAACTCACTAGGTACTCTTATGCCTTTGAGTCTGTATGAACTTGCGTATCAGACCGTGCAGTCGTTTTCCGACCTAACATCAACCCAAATCGACTTAATGAATGTGGTCCATGAGGAACCACTTTCAACATCAAACTCGGATTTAATAACGTTTTCCGAACTTGTTCAATTAGATGAGAAAATTCGTGAAATCCTATTTGTCGATGAGTTACCATGGGAAGATCTTCATCACAGATCTTCGTTTTTACCCAAGAGCGATTGTTTTGAAAATGATTTTTCATCAATTTTTACAACTGAATATGTTAAGGACGCTCAGAATCTAATGAAACATCCTGATTCCAAGTTAAACCTGGGAAATATTTCTCAAACTATTCCCCTTGACATTTCAGTTAAGCCTGGAATTGTTGAAAACGTTCATATAGGTGCCTCTTGTACAGAAGATGAAATTCAAATATATAAGGCCCTATTTCAAGAATTCCACGATGTGTTTGCCTGGTCATATGAGGAAATGCCAGGAATTGACACAGGAATTGTAGTTCATGAAATCAAAACTTACCCGGACGCTAAACCCATTCGGCAACATTTGCGTCAGATTCACCCAAGAAAAGCTGCTGCAATTAAAGCAGAAGTTGAAAAATTACTCAAAGCAGGTTTCATTTATCCGATCTCGTTAACAGATTGGGTATCGAATATTGTTCCTATTAACAAAAAGAAAGTGGCAATAAGAATATGTATCGACTATAGGGACATTAATCGAGCATGTCCAAAGGACAATTACCCTACTCCCTATATCGATCAAATCATTGATGATTGTGCCGGCAGTGAAATTTTCTCCTTTATGGATGGCTTTTCCGGATACAATCAAATCAATATTCTACCTGCTAATCAACCAAAAACGACATTCATTTGTCTGTGGGGGACATTTGCTTATTGCAAATTACCTTTTGGGCTTAAGAACATTGGGGCAAATTTTCAACGGGCCATGTCTTACGCGTTTCATGATATTAAGCACATTGTACAACCCTATCTAAATGACTTGCCTGCTCATTCATTACATCGAGCTGATCATCTCGTCCATTTAAGAACAATTTTTATGAGATGTAGGCATTACCAGATTAGGTTGAATCCCCACAAGTGTGTGTTCTGTATTGAAACGGATCGGTTACTGGGGTTTGTTGTTTCGAAAGCCAGCATTCGCGTCGATCCCTCGAAGGTTGAAGCCATTGTCCGATTGCCTCCTCCTTTGAGTCTTCACCAACTCCAAATTTTGCAAGGGAAAGAAAACTTTTTACGTCGATTCATCCCTAACTACGCCAAGATTACAAAGGGTTTTACCCGGTTGTTGAAACAGAATACTTCATTCTTTTGGGATGAGATAGCTGAGAAATATTTTAATGCGCTAAAACATGCGTTGACCCATGCACCGTTGTTGCATCCTCCCAACTACTACCAGGACTACTTCTTGTATCTCGCCGCTTCATATTCCACCATTGGAATGGTGTTAGTTTAGGAAGATGAATTCGGTACTGAACATGTGATATATTACCTTAGTCGCACGTTAAATCCAACTGAGCTAAAATACTCACATGTGAAGAAATTGGCATTGGCAGCGGTTCAAGTTGTCCAACGTTTTCGTCATTACATTTTACTACGCAAGACTACAATTATTTCCGATTGCAACCCTATGATCTATATTTTGACCAAGCAATTGCTAGGGGGCAAGTACTCCAAATGGATTGTCATCCTACATGAGTTCAACTTGGAGTTTGAAAAGTCTAGGTCAAAGAAATATTTAGTTTTTGTGGAATTAATGTGTGACTTCCCGCGTGCTGACACAGAAACTGTGGTGGAGGAGCCCATTGTGGATGAATCCTTGTTTCTAATAAGAACTTTAGATCCGTGGTATGGGGATATCATCATCTATCTCCAAACCCAAACCTTTCGGCCAGATATTTCATGGTTGAACTGTCGAAAAATACGATTCCAGTCCCAACAATTAAAAATTATTGGAGATACTCTTTATCGTTGTGGGTCGAACTCTATTTTTCGACGTTGTTTGACTCTTGAGGAAGCTTAAAGGGTCTTAAATGACTGTCACTCTGGAGTGTGTGGCAGTCATATGTCTGGGTATGCCACTGCCAAAAAGATATTGCGCGCTGGCTATTTCTGGTCGTCTATCTTTAAAGATTGTATTATTGCGGTCTGAAAATGCCACAACTGCCAAATTTTTGATCGAAAGATGCGCGCTCCACCTACTCATCTTCACCCTATAATTTTCGTTGATCCTTTTGCCAAATGGGGTATCGATTTTATTACATGTAACCCTCACTCGGCCGGGGGGCATGCATATATCATCCTTGCGGTAGATTATTTTACCAAGTGGGCTGAGGCGATGCCTACATTTGAGGCAGATGGAAAAACAGCTGCAATTTTTGTATTCAATCATATCATTGCTAGGTTTGGTGTTCCACAAGTTATTATCACTAATCATGGGCATCATTTTCGAAACGTTATAATTACTGAACTTACAGACCAACTTGGCTTGTGTCACGACAGTTCAACTCCTTATTATCCACAAGCTAATGGCCTGGTTTAAGCCATCAACAAAGTTCTAGTCATCATGATCTGACGAATCATTGGGATTCATCGGATGAATTGGCACAACATGCTATTTTTAGCGCTGTGGGTGTATCAAACCTCAATTAAAACATCAACAAGGTTCACTCCTTTCCAACTAGTTTATGGTTTGGAAGCTGTGTTACCTATTGAGTGCGAAATCACGTCATTGCGAATGGCCATCGAGTTACTTCCAGCTACTTCCAAAGAGGAAAGACGTTTGTTATACTTGGCTCAACTAGATGAGAATCGCCGTGATGCTACATTAGCGATCGAATCTCATGCAAAACGTATTAAAGCTCAGTATGATTGAAATGTGACCCCTCGAAATTTTTTGGAAGGAGATCTAGTCTTATTGTACGATCAAGAAAATGATAAATTAGGCACTGGAAAATTTGTGCCTATGTGGCATGGTCCCTATGTTTTCAAGCGAAATCTAATGAAAGAGACCTATGAATTGGTAGACTTTGATGGGGTCTCTTTAGGTAAACCCAGAAATGGTCTTTACCTGAAGAGGTATTATGCTTAAAATGAGTGTGGAGATTTTTTTTTAGTTAGGTTAGTT
>APFE031534535.1:435186-449853 GCA_000404065.3 Pinus taeda | reverse complement strand
GATTCTGAACTCGTTGTATTACAGCTTAATAGAGTATACGCCATTAGAAATCCAGTTTTATTAAGATTATTTTTGAGAGTGCGTCTCTTGGAATGTGAATTTGACTATATTGAATATTATCATATTCCAAGATCTTTAAATACATTAGCAGATGCAATTGCTTCTCAAATGTTAAGTAGACATGTGCAATAATCATACAAGTAAATTTCAAAAACATTCCATAACATGTTTAACAAGACAAGATGGTAATAACGATATCATATATATAGGAGTGTGTCAAAGTAATACATCGTCCTCGATCATAGGTTGAAAAACACCTTATGATTGGCAAAAATGGTAAGTACAAAAAAGAAAAATGTCACATGTGACTACAATAGGTGATCATCCCATCACTGGTGATGATCTCGATACGAAACCACTGCACAAGCCACCTTACAAAGGAACCTCCTAAAGGGTCCTGAGACTCCAATCACGTAACACTGAAGTCGACGAGGGATGTCATCTATACTGGTCTCAGGCATGTCCCCTGTCAGGCGCTCTAAATGACTCTCCAGCTCGGCTAAGGTCTCTGCTGATTTGTCCTGTGGGGCCAGAGCCAGTGCAACTGGTTGTTTCCTCTCGTAAGGCCAAAGAGCGGCTGGTTGCCATGGGCCCACATCTGCATTTGAAACTTTTTACTATTAGTTTTGGGATGATATATAAAAAACAACAAAAAATTAAATTAGGAAAAATGTTGAAAATGATTTTACCTGCATCATCCCATTGCTCTCCTGGCGGAAAAGCCATGTCTGGATCACCACGAAAATCAACCCCAGCATAAGGAAAGTCCTAAATAGAAAAAACATGATTTTCCAACCATTGCAAATACTCAGGTTCGAACTGAACGACCTTGTTCCCCTCATCAGGATGACGGGCCATAACTGCAACCCATCGCATTAGTTTGGGCTCTCGAGGAAGCCCAGCTCCAACGGTAAGCTGCTGTGGGATCAGCATCGAAACCCTTTCCAGGCCAAAACTCACAACTATAGCCCCATAACCAAAGGTCTTTAGCTGTCCGTTTTTGGCCCTGGTCAGTTGGCCCTTCACATTGGCCAACACAGCATTTCACCAGTTGAAAATGGTGCCTCGAAATCAATCAAATTCCATCCGCATCTGGGATCCGGTGGCAACATGTAGCACTGCACTGCCGCAGAGTCTGCTAACCGTGAATGCTATAACCTTGAGTTCAGGAAGGGATATGGTTTTGATGTCTATCCCTTTTTCTCGGTTCTAGACATTGCAAAACTCTAGCCAGAGACTCTCGACAGACTGGCCACCTGCCCTGGGCCCAAATAGAGTCAAGTGTTCACCCCTCCTGGGCAAACCAGTCAAGAAATATGTGTCAGCTAGCTCGATTTCGAGCTGGTGTCCATCGATAAAGAAACACTGGTCCTGTATACTCCATCTATCAACCAGCCACTGCAAAAAGTCCACCTGGACCCTCATGCCAGGTATGGCCCAGAACTTGTACAAGCCACATGCCTTCAATGCATCGATCGAAGGTTGATGATTCATCGTGGCGAGGTCCACATCCTCGTGCTCCCGTTCTCTCCAATCAAGCATGATGGATATCCTGCAATCAAGTAAAAAGATGAATTAGAACATGTAAAATTGTTTCCATTGGGTATTTTTTGAGTTACTTAGGTTTTTGTAAACCTATGCGCGGGGTACGCACCCCCTTGTTAGGGACAGTACGTGGGGTCTGCACCTTGCCTTCACGGCAAGTGCATACCTCGACCTTTTTGTCCATTGCAAAAAAGTCGGGGTATGCAAGTCCCCTGTGGGAAACCCGTGGGCCCCCGCGCGCGGGGTTTGAAACCTAAAAACCTCCCAAAACACAATTTAAGCCCTAAAAAACAAAAATGAAGAGTAGGATGATGTGGATTACCTGGAGGAGACGGTGTTCGATTCCGACTGATGGATTTTCTGTAGTCTTCACGGGAAGTTTCTGGTCAAAAGCCCTTTTTTCTTAACCAAATCTCAAATGGTAAAAATGAATGGTAAAAAGTCATTTTTATAAGTTTTTTGGGTAAATAAATTCTAAATTTGTTTATATTTCACTTTAGAAAGGTGTTTTTTGCGACATTTTTACCCATTATTAAACATGTATGAGTAATGTTTGAGTTTTTGTTCAGGATAACGGATTTTTCAGGCGAAATCAGTCATTTTCAACGAAAAACATTAGAGTCACCTTTAAGCTCTTTTCTGACTCCTAAAACATGAAAATATTGCCGAGTTTTCCTTTTTAAGCTCATTAAAACGGAACTAAAAAGACGGTCCTCTTACAACCCTTTTCTGATCGTAAAAAAACGAAAAGATTGCCGGATTTTTGTCGTTTCAAATTCGATATTGGTCATAAAACGACGTGTCATTGATCGTTTTTTTACTTTTTCGGATCAGAGGCACTAATTACGAAAAGTACTCTTTGGTTGTAAAAGATCAAGCGGTTCTCTCAAGTATTATTTTATACTTTTTCGAGCTTGGGAGACACAAATTTACGAAAAAGTCAACCCTGGAGTCTTCTTAAGTTTTTTTCAGACTCTCTAAAAATGAAAAACGCCGAGTTTCTCCTATACTGGACTCGTTAAATTTCGACAGTAAAGGACCTGTTCAATTACAAACAGGAATGGACCACTCCTTCTTAGGGTTCGAATTTAAACTAAGTTGGACACACCTGAAGGGTAAGCTTATAATCAGGCATATGTTATCCTCCTCAAGCTTGTAAAAAATAAAGAGGTACTTGCCAGAAATGGTGGGGGAAAAAGAGAGAAAAATGATCCTGTTTGTCATACTTTGTAACCACTCTTAAACACGACACTTTCATTCATTTGGGTTGGGAAATCCTTTACCTAACAGTTGATCAAACCAAATTGAAAGTCTTCAGCCGATTTCTGGGTATTAACTTTGGGTCAATCGTCACCAAACCATATGTCGTGTCTTTATGTGTTCAAGAGGTCAGTGTGAATAAGCCATTCATCTGCAAAAATATCTATCATTCCATCTTGACCATCCCTGAGTCAGTCCTTGCAATTAAATTTCTTCGAACTTGATCTATGATTTCGTGTTGTGGGCTTGCTTACAACGGATCGATTTCTATCGCCTTCAGCTCTTTATCTAGAAATATGATCTAGAAATCGTCAGTACCTTGGGATCTGCATGCGTCAATGGCAGGTTTCTCGTCTTCAACAATAGGTTGCATCATTGACCTTCAATTGAAGGATTCCGTGATATGTTCGACATCGACACATCTAATCACATCTCATTGATTGTACTGAGTACTTTTAGATCCATTGTCATTATTAGTGGTTTCCCTCACACTTGTTAACATTTTACATCATCGACTGGTAATCAAGTGTTTTCTACCATGTTCAACTTCGACACATTCATTCGCATGGATAGAATCGTACTATTTCGAGAAGTAGAAATGAAGACCCTGCATCTAGTTTCCACCATCCAAGCTGCGAGGAATTTTGTATTCATTATGATTGTAGACTATTCATAAGCATATGGTTGTGTCCATACTGTGTCTACATGTGTCTATACTTCTGATGTATTACAAGATCATTCCTATATCAGAGCAGTAGTTAGTTTTCTAGTCAGTTTTGATCTGAGTATGGGAATGCCTACCTCAGCGATGATATGATCTCATATATATATTTTTGCACTTGAATGTTTTTACAGGTTCCAACTGGGCTCTCTGCAAGATAATCCTTGAAATGATAAAGTACTTCACTCTTCTTAAATGATAAATGAAATCCTCATCTACTACATACTTCGCACTTTAGCGGGCAATCTGTTACACAAAAATATCATCACCATGATTATTTGCAGTCAGCATGGGTCTATCACCACCTATACTAGCCTCCTAAGCAAGTCTCAGACCTTAACTCTTCATGTCAAGTTTTGCAAAAAGAGAGAAGGACTTTGAAAATCAATATTACTATGGTTCCGCACTTTCTCCTACTTTTACCTACGGACCCGCACCCTTTGTTCATAATACCTACATATCTGCACGCTCTGTCTGTAAAGGGGTGGGTGAGTACCCCTGTGAAAGTCAAAAAGGCACAAGTTTATCCTAAAAAACTCACTTTTGGGTTAATTCTAGATGTTTCTAGAAGGATTTTGACGTGGATTGTTCGCTCCAAGGTGGTTCATGCATCCCAAAGAGAAGGAGCTAATCCCTTGATAGGAGGAGCTATCCCTTTGAAGGAGGGCTTTATCCCTTTGAAGGAGGACCTAGTAACTTCCCTCCATTGCACTATAAATAAAGGCATTGGGTCAGTTGCTAGAGAGGTTAGAAGATGAACATTTTGAGGGTAAATGCTGATGGAATTGGGACTTCCTAGTTAAACTTGAGAGGAGAGATCACATACCTTTTGGTTTCATTGGGAAGTGAGTGAAGCTTGTCAAAGTAGAGGAGACTTCTTGTCAGACCCTGCGAGGAGCTTGTACAGCATCAAGGCACAGGTTGTAAAGTTCTTATTCATTTGAATTAATACAATCAGATTCATTTTTCTCAAAAAATTGTCTTATGGTTTGTTTCATAATCTCCTTGATCATTATGATGAATATGCTTTATGATATTGGCTTTTCAGGTGCTATTTAATTTTCTTTTCTTGTTTGTGTTTGCATAATTACACTTCAAGGAAGCTCATTTGGAGCAAGGAAGCGAGGCTTCTACAAACTTGCATTGGACCCAAGGTAGGCCTAAAACACTTGTTTGCATTTATTTTACTCGCATATTTAGAGAAAGATAGTTTTTGATTGGCTTGCTTGTCACTAGATATCAGTAGATACTAGGAAGGTCGATCTTGTCTGCAACCTCGACTCATTCCGCGTGACATGGAGAAGCAACCGAATGTCACTATAAAATTCCACTATTAGGGCTAGCAGTTTTAAATGGATGTATTGTATGATTGGAACTTACACTTCTTTATAAAATAAGAGCCAACATGTTTTCACACATGTATTGTATCTGTTGTAAGAATAATCTTTAACACTTGTAATGCATGTTGCTTTAACCTGTGTTCTACATCTGCACTGATTCATTTGTTGTAATGCATAATCTATTAATGGAAATGTGTTGTATATGCTACTAATGATGTCTCGTCCATGTCGACTACTCTACAGGACATTAGACAAACCTTTCACATGAACCTTTCTGTAACAACTGTTGCACTCGTTCGGACTAATCCATGTGTGTTATACATGTTATCTTACCTTGTATGTTGTGACTACCGAATCTGAGTGGACTGCTCTACCGGAAGCTATGTATCTCCTATTTGTTTTGTGTTCCTAGTTGAGTTGGGACTAATCCCTTTCAACCTGGAACTCATCTTCACCCTCATCTCAACCCACCTGTGCTAGAAATTCTCATACATGTACCTTCCTTGACTCACTGCAGTGGTCACACCCTTGCTACTGACAGAGTTATCTTACTTTCCTCTCACGACATCGCGGTCAAGGCATTTCTTAACGACCCACTGCTAGGACTCCTACACCAAACGGTCTGAAGTCTAATTGGGACTTCTTACCGAGGAGATCCCCTTACATGTTGTCGGGTCCAACACCGTCAACAAGTAGCTTATTCGATAGAGGAAAACAATGGCTTTAGATAATTTATTTGTAGAGTTGTACATAATGATTTCCTTCCATAATAAGGGTTAACGACTCGATCTACTAACCTAATACTAGTTACGACTTTTACGCTTTTAGCCTTAGAACACAACCATATACTAGTGCTTATATTTAGTTGAATATAGAGTGGGAGAACATATAAGGAGCCCTAGAATGTACACTGTAGAAAATCAAGCCATCTTATATCGTATAATTTCTGAAAGATCCTTTGTATTCACACTATGTTCCTAATATGGTGTTGCAATTATCATTGGCTCATTAAATCCATTCAATGTTAGTTTGTTGTTGTTATGACCAAAGGGTGGAAGGAGACTATCCCATAAATAACATGCCTCTACATTATAGAAAAGTATTTGTTGGCAAGTACTGTCACAAAAAACAAACACAAAAACACATTTTACTCCGTTTTTTTCTCTTGGGAAATGCCATTTGGTTCTATGCAGCAATTGGCACTAGAATTTTCATTTTCTTGTTTTCTTTTATCCTAAAACTATGAATTGATTGGGAACAAGTACCGAGTGGTCATTTCCAATCTAGAACACATATTTTCAAGGATTTATATTTATTTTTAATTCAATATTGAGTAAATGGGTCTATAATTTTGGTTTGAAGGATTTTTTTTATGTTTAGTATTTGGCAGAGACATCAAGATTTCTAATGTCCCTTTTACTATGAGGTTAGAGGTAGGTGTGTCTACCTTTATTGGGAATTGAGGGTTTTCCTAAACTCTTAATTCTTCCATATAGAATGAAGATGCCTAGCTCTTGGAGGTGTTAGGGCATGGAATTAAGATCTTATGAGGACTTCCTCTAACAAATTCCATAAAGTATATCACTTCATTCTTTCCTTCTGTCCCTTATGCAGTTTTGTTGGTGGTGGCAGGTGACAGGCAGAGACCTGGTATACTTATGGCATTAGATTTGTGAAACCATGGACCTCCTCTCCCTCTTCATCTAGAAAAATTACTTGCATGACTTTTGAGGAATTTGAGTTCTTGATCTCATTAGTCACTAGTGATTATAGGATAGTTTCTCTTGTGCCCCACCCCTAGGGTCTGTCATCATCAGGTTCTTTCTGGTGGCCTATATTGTTAGGATATTATCAGCAGATCGTTCTATATTTCCTTGCAGGGTTTTAGTATTTGAACCTCTCAAACATGGACTCCCTCTTGAGGACATTCTTAGATAGTGTATTAGCTCATTTTCCACTATCAATGGTCCTACAAGGACATTTCCATTATCTTCCTCCTTTATGTCCACCTTTGTATCTGTTATGGGTGGAGGGATTCCCCCTTCCCCCTCTCAGTCCTCTCCTGCTTTTGGTGATGCGTAAAATTTTATCTTGTTATTTTTAGTGCCATATCCAGTAGTTTAGTTTATGTTATTTTATGTTTGACGTCTTAGAGATTAGCTTATAAGAGTTGCTCTAACACTCCTACAGTCTGTCACCATTGATTGTACCTTTGCATGCCATTGACCTACACTTTTGGTCATTCACGGACATTAATAAAATTATCTTATATCATCTTTAATGCCAGCAGATGATTTTTTTTTTTGTATGCCAATAGAATCCCAAAATACCCTAACAACTTCCTAAACTGAATTCCCAGGTATAACCTAATAAATTCCTGAATGGAATTCCCAAGTATAACCTAGAAACTTCCTAAAACCAAATTCTGAAGAATAATCTAACAACTTCTTGGAAATGAAAACTAACAAGTTTTATAATTAACAGATTATACTTTTAGCTGGTGAGTTGATATTGTGGGGACTATTTTGCCCTATAATTCGGGCACCATGTGTCAACCTGACTGATGTTTGGGAATTCCACCCTAGAATTGGCGTGCTCTAGAATTAAGAAGAATTATGTAGCTACCCTAAGGACTAGCACATTAAGAGAAAGGTTAGCATGCTAGTCGAGGAGGATCTCAAGGATGAGGATAGCGAGGAGGAGGAGGAGGTGGTCAAGTTTGTGGCCAGATTATCTTTTACAACTACGGACAAGATGGACACTTCACGAGAGACTATCAGAACCTGACGACAACCTGCAATTACTGTAACGATTTTGATCATGTCATAGAAGAATGTCCATCCTCATTGTGAAGATGCAGGAAAAAAGAAACCAGCAGTCTATAGTGAATGTCCAAATGATGACCTCTGTGCCAAGATCAAATCAACCATGCGTCAGAATTATAACGAGTGGAACTACGACTTGGAATGATAAGGCCAATGGGAAAAGGGAAGCTAAGGCCACATGGGTGAGGAACACTACTGAAAAAGTGCCTGCATTTGGTGTCTTGAAGGAAAAGCAAGTATTCATGGAGGTGAGGTGAAGTTTTATGGATGATGGGGCCTTGACCTCTATCAAGCAACCATCTTAGAATGATAACCGCGAGATAGTACCTGTTGTGACACATGAGGTGGATCTGAATATCTTAAAGTCCTTTTTGCAAACTTGTATGAAGCTATTAAGGAATCAAAAAACCGTAGATGGATTACAAGAGCTGATAGATTCTGTTGGCTTAGTGGGGCCTGACCTAGGTTCAAAAATGATTTAGTCAAGCAAATCTTGGCACTACTGGCCCTTTTGGCAATAGTCCATGGAGCACGAGTTGAGATCTCACTCGAAGTATTAGGGGAGGGTGTTTGAACCAGGTTTCTGCACCCTGGGGATGTTTGATATGGGGCGATAGGTACATGATTCAACCTTCGCGCTTACTAGGTTACGCACACCAGTGAGCTCCTTATGTCCTCTGGTACTACCTTCATGTAGCTCTAGCTACAGTGCAACCAGTGCTAATTACCCAAGTCTCCCTTAATTAGGTTCTTTTCGCTAATTACTTAGAAGGTTTTCATACATAAGCATTCATACAAGTGTGCACATATAAATAAACCGATAGCATTAACACATAACATTAAAATATAGATCTACACAATAAATGCACAATATGTCGAATCAACTTAGATTTATCAATTCTCCTGTTCAAGTTCAGTTCAATACAGACCCGACTCCACCCTGCACACTCAGCTACAGCAGTCTGCGCACTCAGCTGCAGACACTACTATGCCTCTGTGCACTCAGTTGTAGAGCCTCTACCTACTACTACGACCCAATACACTTCATATCCACTTCTATCTTCTAACCATGCCTTCACATCTATCTATTACTTGCTTCTCAAAAAACTATCTTTACACTTAGAGCCTCACTCTATTTATACAATCCCATGGTCCGCAGACCATGGGTAGACTGACACAACTTTACATTAAATTACATTATTTTAGGGTGGACAACCCTATGACTCATCCTAGACTCTCACGCTCCACGCCTGCATTTCGTGGAATCTTTACATTACATTGACCAAAACTCGGGCTTTAAGCCCCAAAACCCTGTTGTGGGGGGATCCACTGCCCAACAGGCCCCCAACACAATCATTTTTACTCATCCCAAGTCACTGTGTGGAAACCTTGGCATGAAGCCCTTCCAACTCTGTCTGGGCTATGCGAAGGTCCGCAGTGCACTGCTCTACCATTTGATGGATCTGCTTTACTCACTCGACTGAATGCTCGCTGTCAGAGGCAAATTCCTGTCGTAAAGCTTGCATCACTTTCATTTTTGCGAGCTTTCCTTCAATGTCGGAAGTGATGATGAAGGCCTCATCAATCCAAGGTTGGACATGTACATTAAGTGCTTCCTCCTTTTAGCATGCGGCATCCACATGTTCCTTCAATGCCTTCACCTATTGTAGCTTTGCTAGCCACTGAGTCAGGATCACTATCTACGTCGGCCCACGCATATTTTCGTATTGCATTTGAAGCTCCCATGCCTCTATTTCCAGGCATTGTATGGTGGGGTGCTCCTGTAAGGCAGTGAGGACCACGAACGATTCTTCCAATAGAGTTGTACAGGTTTGCATTGCCTATCCTATTTCTTCCAACCCCTTTTGGATAGCGTCAGTGCATTGTTCTTGAACTTCCGGGAGCATGGACGACTGCACCTTGAATCATAGTTTAGAAATCTATAGGTTGAGTTCCAGCTAGATCATCATTGCTTCCTCTTTTGCCTCACAGAATCCACTGGCCAATTTGTGGATCCGCACTCCTATTGGTAGGTCTGTCACAATTTCTAGCTCTAGGGCGCGGTGACATGCTTCCTCTACGATCTGCTCCAGCTACTAATTTTGCGCCAATGCTTCATCACATTGTAGGCTAAGCTACTCAATGTTGATTCACTATTCACTAAGCATTTGCATTGCATGTCCTTCCCTAGCGTGGAGTTCTGCTATCACTCCGTCCTGCAGCTAGTATAATATATCTCGTGGAAGGGTAGCCAAGTTTAGGCCAAGTCCCTTGATCTGGCCCACCGCGGCTCTATCCTCCATGCTGTCTGCTATCAGTGCTCCTTCTGGAAGCACAATGGTGTTAGCCATTTTGGCCTGCAATAGCTTCTCTGTTGCTGATGTACCCACAGCACCATAGGTGACTACCATTCCTTC
The DNA here is from genome assembly GCA_000404065.3 of Pinus taeda. Taxonomy (NCBI): domain Eukaryota; kingdom Viridiplantae; phylum Streptophyta; class Pinopsida; order Pinales; family Pinaceae; genus Pinus; species Pinus taeda. The sequence goes on along the minus strand of APFE031534535.1, from coordinate 439,685 downwards.
TTGTGGGGCCCGCACCAAAAGTCCCTGCAGTTGCGCCTTGAGGGCCCCCAAAACATTTTGCTGCTTCATCATTGCTTCCTGGAGCACTTCCCTGGTGACCTCGCAAACTATGTGGTCAATGTCATATAGGTCACCCTCTATCAGTGTAATAGGTTCCCCCTCCATCTTGGAAGCTTTGGTCTTCTTTTGTGGCCCTGTTCGTTACATTCCGCGCGGTTGTTTTAGTTGTGTAGCTATCATGCTTGGGTCCACACCTTTCACCATGTCATTTGTCCCCTATACAGTGGTCTGGTCTAGGCCTCTTTCCTCATGCATCGTGGTGGCCCCAGCTGCTGCTGCTTTTTCAGCGGCCTTGGTCTACTCCATGCGACCTTCGCTACCTTGTGGGAGGCCCTTACCTCCTCAGCGAACTACTCGTTTCACTTCTATTGTGCCACCAGCTTGGTGCCATCCTTCTGCCTTTGTATTGTTGTCTCATCGCTTACTGCCAGATCTGGAGCATGCCATTCGATTGGCCATGAGTCGAGCACCACAAAAATAGTGTCATCAATTGCAATGAAAGGGAGATTGGTCTAGTTCTGCTTCAGATCCTTCCACGCCTTGATATACACATCATGCATATCTGCCTTAAAGTCTGCAAAGCTCTGCATACTATCATACACTGAGGGGGATAAGCACGACCTTTTGTTGATCCACATCCGGACACTTGCCTCCATGAGTATCCAGAAGATCTTGGTCTAGCATATTCGCGTTGCATCCTTTGTCGCCCAAAGTGACGCATATTTTTCTGCCTCTCGAAAGTCCTGTTCAAGAGGAGGAAACTGACTCTCCTCAGGAAATTCCCCTACAACCAACAAGATGGATAAGAGCAATCGCACGTAGTGGAAGGTCTTACCCTGCTCCTGGGCCTCCTTGCAATTCGTCAGAAACTCCTCGTAGAGGAACTACACCGAGTTGAACTGTACCCCTTATGTGCATTGTTCGGCCAGCGTGATGATCATTGTTGGTACCTCGTTGTCGTGGCATTTTCCCATCACATTTCCTACCAGTATCTGGGTGGCTATGCGCGCCCCTTTTTCTTGAATTCTAGTAATGACATAGCCCCTCTATTTTTTCTCCAACTTGTATTTCTTCTTCATGGCCTCTATGAGTGCCAAGTCTCCGCTTTTGCCAGCTATTTCCACGAGGTCCCTTCCCATACAGGGAAGCCAAGAAATCCTATGAAGAAGCTCCGCTGTGATGGGAATAGGCTCCTCCAGCAACAAGTACCCATCATGCACTAGGAAAAGCAGTTGCCTGATGACAAATATCATGATTGGTGCTCGGTAAAAGTGTGGAATCCATAGTAAGTGGAGTAGCCTGGCCTCCTCCACGCCGAGCAGACTTTTCTGTGGCTGTAGTGCTATAACTGACCCCTCCTTGCTTTGTTTCATGAGTTGGATAGTCTCCAAATGTGGGAACATTTCACTGTCCATGAGGTCCTAGTCCTCAAATTTCATCATGGGCACACAGCCCAGGACTAAACCCTCAAACAGAATTCCATTTGGGAGGAGTGGGGTTTCGTGTGCATGCACTGGCTGAATGTCTTCCTCCATTTCTTCATTTGGTTCAATCTCTTCTATGAAGGCCTGGAGATCCTCCTACTCATCATCTATCTTAAGATTAACCATCTTGCCCTCGTCTTCCATACATAGTTTACCAAACTATAGATTTCACAGAGACATGCAAACTGGTCCTGCTGCCTATGGATCCTTTTTGGGCCTCGGTCTAGGGCAATTTAGGAATTTTTTGTGCATCCCATATCGGTGGCGTAGGGCTCTGCATGGCTCCCTCGGATGAAGACGTCACTCTATTCAATAAGTCCTGCATCTCTTTTAGTAATGTCTCAAACACTAAACTTGCTTTCACAGCCTCTAAATTCATACGGTCCATACCCAATTGATAGCGCACCAACTGAATTGTCAAGATGCCAAGGGTTGTTCGGTGGATAACCGCTTGTGATTTATAGGCCTTTTTGAATTCAAATTTGACCGTTCCCCCCTCATTCGGCTCATTAATGTGAGATTGGTGGCAAATCATCCCAAATTTAGTTCTGACTTCATGTACTAATTGCATGCCTCCCACTCTTCATTGTCTTAACTTGGACATCTTGTCATGAACAGTGATACCAACAGTCACTTCCCAACCTATCCACGTGGCAGTGCAACCCCCCATGCGTAGGTGCGACCATTGTGACATATCGATCCTACGCGTAACCTCCTTATCGCGCCACTCCCATACAGACTCTTTTATAGTCTCGTGCTCTCTTTCAACTACTTGGAGTGCTGGGACTATGCTTTCTATGGATAGTCAGGTGGTCGTACCACCTATGCGAAGCTTCAATGCACCTTCCTAATCTGAAAATCCACTTGTGAGTGATCTCATTTAATTAATTAATTAATGAAGGTATTACAGACTCATGTACTAGTGTGTGTTTATGTTATTTTAGGCAACAGATCGATCAGATTGCAAAATACACAGACACTGGAAGAATGGAGAACAGTAAGAGGAACATAGTAAGCAAATGCAAGAACACAACGGATTTAATAAGGAGTTCACCCTATTCTCCAGGGCTACGTCTCCGGTCCAGCTTTCAGTGGTGGCCTTCCTTTATTGTGTCTTTAAAGCAGAGATTTATAATGAGGAGCTCAATTTGAGTCTCTTGAAATAGATAATGCTTGGTAGGGTGGTTCTTGGATTCCCCAAGCCACTAGAGTGCACAAACTATTTCCCTTGCCAAGTCTTGACCTCTCTGGTCTTTAATAGGATGAGCCCAATGTGGTGCTCAATTCCTGACAGATCCTCATAGGGATTTGCGTGAACCTCTCAAGCCTTTTGTCTGCTCGATGTTGCCTTAGGTCAGCTCGACTCTCTGTTTCTCGCTTCTTGCTTCACTGTCCTTTCTTTGCTCTCACTCTCTCTCTCTTCATCTTCTCTCTTCTCTCTTCATGTTCTGTTCTCTGTCTATTCATGGCTTAAAGCCAATCCATTCTTGACTATTCTATTCCTCTTCCACCCCTTTGATTTGCCTGCTACTATTCATTTGAAGTTTCCTGCCTCTGCATCATCGCCATCATCCATAGGGAAGTGGCCACTTGTCCTCTCATGAACTACACCAGCTATTCCTCAATGGTTCGGTAATTTAGTTACACTGTGGAATGACTCATCCACCAACTTAGTGGTCAAATCGGACTTCAAAATTTTACATGTCGCAGCTTAATTCCCCTGCCAAATCTAGTTTTCCCATCAATCACAATCTTCACCATCAGATCTGGAGTTCCTAGATCCCATGTTGTTCTCTCATTTCGTACAGTTGACTTGCTCGATCGTTAGCGTGCGATGAGAGGTGGTTTTCTCTCTCATCCATCGGACACGCGTCGTGCGCTGAATGGAATCACTTGTTTTCAGCCAAATCCTCTTACTGCCCAAGGATGCCCCCGATATATTGCCGATTTTGGAGCACGGCACTCGCCTTTCACCTTAGTGCTTTCCCCATGGTTTCCTAGCTTCCCATGCGACCGAGCACTCAGGGCCTTTCCTTTTCGAGGGGTTTTTCCTAGCGATGCATGAATCAGAAATGGCCTCCGTTTCCCGATCCGCGCTTCCCAACTACCAGTTTTGCCTCCTAGGCGGTCTCCATGGGCCTCGGTTAGCGCACTCTAACCAAGATCCTCGTCGTTCCTTGCTGGTTGCTGACTGCCACTGTCCAAAGGTCTTCTTGATCACTCTTTGTTCATAAATTTATGAGGTCTGTCTTGATTTGATACAGTCATGGTACCTTGATAATTTTTTATGGATCTAATTTGGATCACGACCTTCCCACTGAAAAGATTTTGGACCACCTGTTGGATAGGTAAATCCCCTCTATGGATAGAGGTGATCCCTACTAGCCCAACAGGGGTCTAGCAACAATCGAACAATGCTACACTACAGGTTCCTAGTTGTAATTAACAAGTGGGTGAGAGTAACCTACTTGGATTCCAACGCTTGTTTGTCGAAGAGATACTCCTCTCGCTCCTTCGCTCCAGACGATCACAATTCCCCGCTATCCTCGCGGATGAACACCTGCACAAGCAAAAGAGAGAAAACACAAGCGTAAAATATACTAACAACAACTATGTATCAGTCAGGAAGGATACAATTAACATCAATCATTCATTGGACAAATGGAAATGGAACCATAAGAGTAGTCATCTATCTTTATTAACAGAAAATAGAGTAAGGTACAACCGAAGTCCTGACGCTGAGTCCTTCTCTAGAGGGTCCAGCCATAATATCTTCCAAGCATTCACCTTTGGAGCAAATCTCCCAAGTCAAAAGGTCTCTCTCTCACATACAAGGCAACAAGCTCATGACCTTCCTCAAGCTCAAAGCAATCCTCACACAACACACCAAATGCCTACAGAGAGCAGCACTAAAATGCACTAAGAATTCCTCAATCAAAGTCTATATGTTCCAAA
>APFE031534535.1:374951-418410 GCA_000404065.3 Pinus taeda | reverse complement strand
AATCCAACAATGCTCATCATCATGCCCATCCTTTTTATAGTGAGTGCATGAAGCTTTGCTTTTTTGTGCAGTGTTAGCCTTCCTTGCTTTCCATTTCTGCTTTCTTTTCTCCTTATTCTTGCTTGTAGTGGGTTGGTATGATCCCCCAACTTGTGGATTTCCATTCTTTCCTCTAGCTTCTAGATGAGTAGCTTGTATAGATACCTCATCTATACTAATGGGATTAAATGAGGATAGTGTGCCTCATGTAGCTGTGTAGACCACCAATGTACTTCAACAGAGTCTCAGGTGAGTCTAATGAGATTCCTAGAATTAATGCTCTCTTTCTAAATTATTGAGTGTACCCTTGCACACTTTTCCCTTTCAAATTTCAAAGAGTTTGCCAACTCATCATGGCTTGTTGCATGTAGGCCAATGGATAGAACTACTTTTTTATTGTAGAAACAAATTCACTCCACAGAAAGATAGTCTTACCATGTCTTTTCATGTTAGCTTGGGTCCTTCCTTCCCACCAAACCAAGGCAGTGCCTCCAAGGTGTAGGCTTTCCAGCTGAATATTGCTCTTGTCTAAGTCAATATTCTTCACTCTGCAATAAACATCAATTTATCTAATCCAATTGTCAGGCTTTTCTACATTCAACTCTCCATCATATATAGGTAAATCGAATTTAACATCTAGTTTGATCAAAGATGTTTTATTTTTAGGGCTATCAAAAGGTGTGAGAAAGCTTTCCTCTTTCCCTTTGCCTTTTGAGTGGTCATGGGAATGTGACTCATCTTCTCCTATGTCTTGCTTAGAGCCTGATGAATCTTCATCCTTATGTTTTCTAAAGTCCCTATATATTTCTTCTACCATGGACTTTATGGATGGGAAACTATTTATGAATTGAGGTTCTGGCCCCATAGAACCTTCCTCTGACATTGTCTTCCGAGGATAGACTCCCCCAATTTCAGGATTAGTTTCGACCAACTCTCCTTCTCCTAATTTGAGCTTTGATCAAGTTAGCATTCAACAACTAAACCAACACAAGCTTGTCTAACCTTAGTAGCCTAAATATCTGATACCACTTGATCTGAAAATCCACTCATGAGTGATCTCAATTAATTAATTAATGAATGAAGGTATTACAGACTCTTTTGCTGGTGTGTGTGTCTATGTTATTTTAGGACATGGATCGATCAGATTGCAAAATACATAGGCACTGGAAGAATGGAAAACAGTAAGAGAAACAGAGTAAGCAAATGCAAGAACACAACAGATTTAATAATGAGTTCACCCTATTCTCTAGGGCTATGTCTCTGGTCTAGATTTTAGTGGTGGCCTTCCTTTATTGTGTCTTTAAAGTAGAGATTTATAATGAGGAGCTCAATTTGAGTCTCCTGAAATAGATAATGCTTGGTAGGGTGGTTCTTGTATTCCCCAAGCCACTAGAGTGCACAGACTCTTTCCCTTTCCAAGTCTTGACCTCTCTGGTCTTTAATGGGAGGAGCCCAATGTGGTGCTCAATTCCCGACAGATCCTCATAGGGATTTTCTTGAACTTCTCAAGCCTTTTTTCTTCTCGATGCTGCCTTAGGTTATCTCAACTCTTTGTTTCTCGTTTCTTGCTTCACTATCCTTTCTTTGCTCTCGCTCTCTCTGTCTTCATCTTCTGTCTTCTCTCTTCGTGTTATGTTTTCTGTTTATTCATGGCTTAAAACCAATCTGTCCTTGACTATTTGATTCCTCTTCTGCCCCTTTGGTTTTCCTGCTGCTATTAATTTAGAGTTCCTTGCCTCTGCGTCATTTCCATCGTCTAGAGGGAAGTGGCCACTTTTCCTCTCACGAACTGTGCCAGCTCTTCCTCGACGGTTTAGTAATTCAGTTACACTGTGGAATGACTCATCCGCCAACTCAGCGGTTAAATCAGACTTCAAAATTTTACAAGCCGCAGCTTAATTCCCCTACCAAATCCAGTTTTCCCATTAGGTACAATATCTGCTGTCAGATTTGGAGTCCCTACATGCCACAGTGTTCTCTCATTTCGCACGGTTGACTTGCTTGACCGTTATTGCGTGATGAGAGGCAGTTTTCTCTCTCATCCGCCGGACACGCATCGTGTGTTGAATGAATCGCTCGTTTTTAGCCAAATCTGCTTATTGCCCAAGGATGCCCCCGATATACCACAGGTTTTGGAGTGTGGGACCCACCTTTCGCCTTAGTGCTTTCCCCACGGTTTCCCGGCTTCCCATGCAACCGAATGCTCAAGGCCTTTCCTTTTCGAGGGTTTTTGTAAGCGCTAATCGCGCATCACAAATGGCCTCCATTTCCCAATCTAGGCTTCCCAACTAGTAGTTTTTCCTCCTACATGGTCTCCATGGGCCTCGGTCAGTGCGCTTTGACCGAGGTCCTCGTCGTTCCTTGCTGGCTACAAATTGCCACTGTCCAGAGGTCTTCTTGATTGCTCTTTGTTCATAAATTTCTGAGGTCTGTCCTGATTTGATACAATCATAGTACTTTAATAATTTTTCATGGATCCGATTTGGATCACTTCTAGCCTAGTCTGCGGGCACTCCTCAACTTCCCTCATGACAGTCAGCATCACATGTTCTTCCTTATGCGGTGCGCTCACTCGATTACTTTCTCTAGTAATGTACAGTTGCAACCCTAGTAACAGAGCCACAAATGCTTGGAAAAAATCTTCTAGTGCAGTAGTATTTCAGCCCATATATTGTCATGTCATTCTTAGTTTATTGATGTAGCATGCTTGAGCATATTCGATTTCTAATTCTTTGATTTTTGCATCCATTAACATGCTTTTCTTCCCCAGTCGTACCCAATCTTTGAGTTCATGAAAGTTAAAGTTCCCTCGTCAAATGGCTTCTTGAATCTGCATATGTTCGACCTCACACAGCCACATAATTCCTTTGTCCTAGTCCTCGTGTATTGTTCCAACTATGTGAGGATTCCTTCCTCCCAAAACTATGGCCTCGAATCTGCCCGTCATCTTCGGGATCGTCTCCGCGCTCAAATTCTTGTACATGGCCCTAGAGGCCCATCGAACCGCTAGTATGCATAGGTCCCAATTAGTTCATTTGGCCTGGTGAACCTTGTTTAGGATCCCACATACCTTCTTGAATGCTTCTATGTGGAACATTTGTGGTGCACGTCACTTTCCTACTGCTGTGTCTTATTCTGATTTTCGATCCCTAGTTTGGGGTATGTTCGTGTGGACTACATAGCACACGTCTGTACCCATCGACACAGGTGAGCGCGCAAGCTGCTCTGTCCTAGCTACCCAAATCTTCGTCAAAGTTGCGGTCTTCAAAATTGTAGGCACAACATCCTTCTACATCTACACCAATCCTCAAACTTTCCTTGATGTGTACTCCACCATTGTGCGGGTGTTGTGCGTAGTGCCCATTTTAGTGCATTGAACTGTTGTTGTTCCAGTACTGCGCTTGCAAATTTGTCTAGGAATTCATCCACTGCTTTCACTCCATCATATGTTGGTAGTTCCCTTGCCTATGTTGTCATGTAGTGCAGTGATCTGATCATCATGTCGCAATTCAGCGTTGTCACTTCGTGCAACCAGTTCTGCCAATGCTCTACTTCTTCATCTGAATCCGAAGTACATGAGTTGTTGCACTCCCATGAGATTCTACCATTTTCAATCAGATTCACCTGATCTTGGTATCGCACCGTTATCTAGTAAATACAATCTAGCTCATCGTCACGCATTGGTTCAGTGTAGCACGCTCCTTTGGATGGGTCTAGCAGGATTACTACACGTAGTGATTTTTTTTTAATATCATCTTCCGCTTCTTTAGGTTGATGACTCTATTCATATTAGTGGCCCAGTCTATTCCCAACAATACGGGATAGGGATTGTTGTCATCAACAATCTCTATCACTTCAAAATCCATCTGTGTGCTTGCGCCTTCAATATCAACTATTACTCCTTTCAACCTCCCCATGGGAAAAATATTTTGTTGGTTCACCATTCGTAATTGAATATGGGACCATTTCAACATGGACCTACCCATGTGTTCCCATGTTTGATTTGGTAACACATTCACATATGACCCCAGGTCTAGGATTACCTGATCCATTTTGTACTCACCAATCTACACTATCAATCTCATTTCCCTCTTGGGTGCACAATGCATGCTTTCCCAGTTTTCGGACTACGCGCTGTTCTCTTGACCCTGCGCACCTGGTGATCAGCTCCTTTAGCCCCTTAACTACCTTTTTTTCACACAGTAGTTTCATGCATGTCCCCAGAAAGGTAGTCAGCATTGAAGGATCCATTCCTGGCTCTGACTAGTCCTTACTACCTAAGGTGGAGGCCTCAGTGAAGCTCTTCTTAGCTTCCATAAACGTCTCCTTTGCACGTTCTAAATCAAACTCAGGTTCCTTTGCAGGAGCCTTGCAAACCCATGTATCTTCCTCAGGCTACTTCCCCTTATCTTCCCCCGTGGTCGCACCACTTCTAAGCATCATTTCACATTTGGGTCTTCTTCGTCCAGTTCAGACCTCATCATTTGGATATTCTGAGTCGGAGGAGGCTAGAGTACCCCTTTTTTGCACATTTGTGTGATCAATGTAGGACAATCTATCATTTCATGATCAAAATGAGCACAGTACGAATAGGATATCCTCATGAATTTGGTGCAATCACAGGCATAGTGCTCTGGTCCTCCGCAACTATAACAAATTAACTGTCTGTGGCCCCTTCCTGGTCCTGTTCCTCCTCGTCCTCGACCTTGTCGCTGAAATCCAGTGTGCGCCACCCCCGCAGCTAGGTCGAGGGATCACATTTATGCCTGTATCCTATAGGTTGGGGTCTGATCCATCATTAGGTCGTAGCTATGACAAGTGCACTCGTCGTGGCCTACCAACCTGCAGAAATTATAAAACAGCTGTTGGGGAGTCTGCGTATACTTCTGCAACAAATGACAATTTATGTCATGTGTTTTCCTCCTATTTGATAGATCGCACACCATAACACGGTTGTCACACTCGGCCCTACCTGTGCCTCTGGTCTCAATGCCACTGGTCCCCCTCCTGCCAAGTAGTTCGCGAATACTGGATAGTGATCCTTGTCATGGCCCTGGCCTTTGAATTTTACACACCATACTCCCTCACGTGCCTCTGGCTGCGGTGCCCTGTGTTGCTTCAAACTCTACATTTCTAGGCATAGATTATGTAGTTATGCATGTATTTGTTGAACTCCCAACTTAGGGTCTTGTATCAGGGTCTCATGTAACCTCATTGCATTTATAATGCTTCGGCCTAGATGGAAAGTTTCTGTTGTGATAGTGTTGTCCTCAAGTGTGGTGTTAGGGATGCCACAAACCATACGCGATGTTGGGCATTTGTTAGTGTCATATTGGCCTCACAGATCATACTCTTAAGCCGCTGATCGAGATCCCAGGGGATCTCGCCTGGAAGCATCGCGATCTCTTTAAACCCGATGATTGACTATGTCTCTGATTTCGGCCAACTAAATTATCTGTTCAACGCATTCTGGATCTCTGTTATCCATGCATTTGGGTGATCATTAGAGTGCTTGATATACCATGTCAATGCACGATCCTACAGCTCACCAATGTGTCCTTCTTAATGTTGTCATCCATGACCCCTTGTTCTTCCCACACTGCTCTTACCATGAACCAAAACTGGTCTGGATCTTCACTCCTTACTCCCCTGAATACGGGTAGTTTGATTGCGCTCATCATGCTAAACTGTGGGAGTGGTGGAGGTGGAGTGGGTGGAGATGGAGGTGAGGGAGGCGAAGTGGGTGGTGGCGTGGGTTAAGGTGGTAACTATGGAATGTGATACCTTATCAAATTGACCGCACTTCTCGGAGAGACCCGAGCGAGATCTTCCTCGCTCTCTCATGAAAGTGAAATTAAGGGACTGTTTTCTAATTCCCCCTACCTTTATAGATCTTTCTGCTCTGCATCATCCCAAACATTAATGTATTCGCATAACTTCTTTTCACATAACAACATCATAATCTAGGTATTCATAGATTTAATATACTTACCTCGTGGTCCCTTGAGAAAACATCGTTCTGCTTCGTTGTAGCTCACAGTCATGTCTACCATGAACTCAGTGATGAATCCCCCCATTATCTAGTCGAGCCAATGGTCCACAGCATGCGTAATCTTATCTTATGATGCCTCTAGTCTGTGCACTAATTCCGAATTCCACACTATCGGTTGGTCGAGCCTACACCTTCCCTGGTCGTCGGCTAACCTCGCAATCCACTCATACAGTTCAAAAGGAAAATATGCAACTAAATCTCGTGGATTTCCATATACACGTAGCGATCCAGCCACCTTTTCTCAGATACCTGCAAAGTTTTGTTTTCTTGTGTCACGAACTTGTGATTCTTCTTTTCCAACCACTCATCAATTTTCTTATTTGTTGGGTTCTAGTGGCACGACATCAGACATCACTTAGGCAGATCCTAGTCCCGGAAATGGAACCATTTGTTGGCTTAGTGGGGCCTGACCCAGGTTTAGAAGTGATTTAGCCAAGAAAAACCCGGTACTACTGGCCCTTTTGGCAATAGTCCGCAGAACGCGGACTGAGGTCTCACCCGAAGTAGTAAGGAAGAGTGCTAGAACTAGGTTTCCGCACCCTGGGGATGTCTGATATGGGGCGATAGGTACGTGATTCAACCTTCGCGCTTACTAGGTTACGCACACTAGCGAGCTCCTTGCGTCATGTGGTACTACCTTTGCACAGATCTAGCCGTAGTGCGACCAGTGTTAATTACCCAAGTCTCCCTTAATTAGGCTCTGTTCGCTAATTACTTAGAAGGTTTTCATACAAGTGCATGCATATAAATAAACAAATACCATTAACGCATAACATCAAAATATAGATCTACGCAATAGATGCACAATATGTCAAATCAACTTAGCTTTATTAATACTCCTGTTCAAGTTCAATTCAATATAGACCCGACTCCACCATACACACTCAACTACAGGGGTTCGTGCACTCAGCTGCGGACTCTACTAGGCCTTTGCGCACTCAGCTGCAAAGCCTCTACCTACTATTATCACCCAATACACTTCAAATCCACTACTATCTTTTGACCATGCCTTCGCATCTATCTATTACTTGCTTTTCAAAAAACTATCTTTACACTTAGAGCCTCACTCTATTTATATAATCCCATGGTCCGCGGACCATGGGTAGGCCGACACAACTTTACATTAAATTACATTATTTTAGGGAGGAAAACCCTATGACTCATCCTAGACTCCCATGCCCGCATTTCGTGGAGTCTTTAAATTACATTGATGAAAACCCAGTCTTTAAGCCCCAAAACCCTACTATGGGGGGATCCGCTACCCAACATATTCTTGTGCTTCTATGGAAGTGCCTCAGAGTGAGATGCTCTCAGTGAATAACCTGCATAGACACAAGAAGATAACATGAAAGGAAATGAGGCTTACAACATAGATTGGAGAGTATGATATGGACCAGGTGATCTTGGATTTGGGTGTGATGCCAATGTTCTACTAAGACAGACTTGGGAATTGATGGGGAAGACGAAGCTGCAATGGTCTATTATTTAGTTGAAGATGGAAAATCAACAAAAAATATTACCCCTAGGAAGGTTGTCTAATGTCACAATGGACATCGATGGGGTGCGCACTACCACTGACTTTGAAGTACTTGAGATTATGGATGATAGTAATCCTTACCCTGTGCTACTTGGATTGGATTGGGAATTTTCCAATATGGCTATCATTAATCTGAAGAAAAGGTAGATGATATTTGAAATAAATAATATGAGAGCTATTGTTCCATTGGATCCATCATAAGGTGTGAGGTATACAAAGCTTGTTAAAGAAGAGTATGGTGCGGATATTGTTGATCATATCTATCATATCACAACGAAGAAGAGGAGTGGATCAATCCTACTCTAGATGGGAAGATGACTTGGGGTCAAGATAGTTTCTGCACTTCGGATTCAGGTGAGGAGTTGGATGATTGGCAAAACAAATTGCATGAATTATCAACCAAGCGATGTGCAAGAATCACCAATATAGTGCGATGCATGACAGTTGAGGTATTTGATTTACCTGTGTATGATGAATTGGGTGATATAAATATGTTCCTTCCCGATTATGAGAGACAGGTACCAGAAGATCATATATTGTTAGCTCTGAATTAGACATTAAGAGAGACTCCTTCCAGATAGTGGGGTGCTCACAAGAATAATATCGCATATTGGAAAAAATGTAGGAGACAAATGTGGGTAAGATTTGGTCCAATAGACATGCAGCTTGTGGATAAATATGATGGTCAAACTGATATAATGGATCATGTAAATCTCTATATGGAATCTTGGGAAGATATTCTATGATAGGAATGGGTGTAAGGATTCATACATACACTGGAGACAATCCTAAAGAACTGGGATCAAGATAGTTCCTGCACTTCGGATTCAAATGAGGAGTTGGAGAACTGGCATAACAGATTGCTTGAAGTGTGGACCAGGCGATATACAAGAATCACCAACATAGTGTGTTGCATGACATCTGAGGTATGTGATTTACCTATGTATGAAGAATTGGGTGATATAAATATGTTCCTTAGGGATTATGAGAGACAAGTACCAGAAGATCATATATTGTTAGCTTTGAATTAGGCATTAAAAGCTACCCCTTCCAAATAGGGGGGTTCTCACAAGAATAATATCGCATATTGGCAAAAATGTAGGAGAGTAATGTGGGTAAGATTTGGTCCAATAGACACGCGGCTTGTGGATAAATATGATGGTCAAACTGGTATAATGGATCATGTAAATCCCTGTATGGAATCTTGGGAAGACATTCCGTGAGAGGAATGGGTGCATGGATTTATACACACATTGAAGACAATCCCGAAGAACTGGTATTCAGAGACTGAACTTCGACATGACACTACTAGCTAGATGGAGATGGTGGATGGATTTGTGATGGCATTCAGATTTGAATATGACTATCCACATATAGATGTAGTCCTGAGTATGGTTAAGATGAATATTTTTGAAAATGAAGTTCCAGTTATCTGGCAACCCGATTGGGCCACGGAGATTTGAGATGTGATAGAATGTTATAATATCACTCCGAAAGAGGAAGAATATCCTCTTAACAATGATATCAACGAGTCAGAAGTACATCGCAAAGTGAGTGTTCCTGAAATAGATATGCTAGATATAATGTAACCACTAAAAATGAAGAAAGTAAATATAAGGACAGAAGCTGAACCCAAGTATCCGACCATAGGAGATTACTATGACAAAGACACTGTCAGTAAGAAAACAAACATGTTGCACGAATATCAGGAGTTGTTTCCTTCTAAATTTCTAGATATGAAAGGAATTCTAGGGGATTTGGGAGTTATGAGGATTCCCTTGGATTTTGATGCAAATCCTATTAAGCAGAGGCCTTATAGACTAAATCCAAAATATAACAAAAAGGTAAAAGAAGAATTGCGCAAGATGCTAGCAGTGGGGTAATTGAACTTGTCGAAGATTCTGAATGGCTAAGTCCCATGGTAGTTCAGGAGAAGAAGGAGAAAGGGGAAATTAGAATCTGTGTGGACTTAATGAAGTTGAATGATTTTAATATAGGAGGACAAGAGGTTTACTGTTTTACGGATGGCTTCTCAGGATATCACCAGATCAAATTTAAACTAGAAGATAGACATAAAACAACTTTTGCAAAAGAATGGGGGTCCTATCAGTACACAGTGATGTCATTTGGACTGAATAATGTGCCTAACATTTTTCCAAAGTTGTAATTTCAGCTTTCAAGGAGTATATACACAAGTTTCTAGAAGTTTACTTCGATGATTGGATAGTGTTCGGACTATCAAAAAAGCATGTGGCGAGCTTAAGATTGATGTTGGATACATGTACGCAATATAAAATGTCATTGAACTTGAAGAAGTGCATATTTTTTGCACCATTTGGAATATTGTTGGGGCATGTGATTTGTAAACAGGGATTGATGGTGGACCTAGTGAAGATCGCAATCATTGTGAACTTGCCAGCACCAAAAACAATAAGACAACTAGGTACAACGCTAGGAAACATGAGCTAATAAAATAATTTTATAAAAGGGTACACATAGATAACTATGTCTATGGAGAAGTTGCTAAAGAATGATGTGACCTTCCAGTGGGATAAGGAATGCCATAAGAGCTGGACGTGCTGAAAGAAAATATGGTAACTACGTTGATTCTAGTTTTCCTGGATTGGAAGAAAGAGTTTTATGTGCACGTTGATGCATCTTGCATAGCATTGGGTATAATATTAGCACAAGTAGGGGTAGGAGATATTTATCATGCCATAGCATTTACAAGTAGTAAGTTGTCTATGAAAAAATGAATTACAGTACGACAGAAAGGGAGGGTTTGGCTATGGTGTATGCGCTACAGAAGTTTAGACATTACTTGTTGGAAGGACACTTTAAGATGTTCATAGATCATTCCACACTAAAGTATTTAGTGAATAAGCATGTTATAGGAGGGAAGATATGTCGGTGGTTATTATTATTCCAAAATATGATTTTGAAGTTATAGCAGAGGCAGGAAGATTGAATGTTGGACCCGATCATCTATCCAGGATAGAGACAGAAGAATAACCTATATGTCTTGAAGATAACATGCCTAATGCATAGTTCTTTACATTTAAAGTCACAGATGATCACTTCACATATATTATCTAGTTTTTGTCCACAAGAAAGGCACCCGTGGAGTACACTACAAAGAAAAGGAAAGAATTGGTGGTTCGAGCTGATGACTTTTCACTAATTTCGGGACACTTGTATAAAATGGGACAGGATGAAGTATTGTCAAGATACATCCCTGAGCATGAAAGACAAAGCACTCTAGTAGAAGCTCATGGAGGAGTCGTCGGTGGCCATTATGCAAGAAAATCCACTACATAGAAGATTTTGAAAGCTCGACTATAGTGGCCTACAATACATAAGGATGCGAAGGACTATTGTTAAGTGTGTGATGTAGGTCAAAGGACAGGAAAGACGTCTAGAAGAGATGAAATTCCCTTAGTACCACAAGTGACATTGTAGGATTTTGCAAAATGGGAAATTGACTTTATTGGACCAATTAATCCATCAGGGAAAAACACTGGTGCAAGATATATCATCACCGTGATGTATTATTTGATAATATATGTCGTGGTGAAGGATTGCAGTGCATAAACCATTGCAAAGTTTAACTTCAAATTTATATTATCTAGATTTGGATGTACAAATATCTTGATGAGTGATTAAAGGACACACTTTTTGAATAAGACAATTGAAGCACTGACTAAGGAATTTAAGGTTTACCATCAAAAGAGCACTCCCTATCATCCTCAGGAAAATGGGACAGTGGAAACTTTTAATAAGATTTTGGAGAATGTATTGACCAAGGTGTGAAATATAAATAGAGATGAATGGGATTTGAGGATTCCAACGATATTGTGAGCATACAGAACAACATGCAAGAAATTAATAGGATAAACACCTTTCAGGTTGGTATATGTACAGGAAATAGTTATGCCTATGGAATATATTGTGCCAAGACTGAGAATTGTAGTTGCCATAGATACGGAAGAGGTTGAGAAATGGCAATAGGAAATTCCAATTTAGTTTTTCCTTGATATAAACTATGAATAAAATTCGAAATCTATTCTCATAGCAACTTAAAATAGTTAAATTACGTTTATTAAACTTACTTAACTTGGGAAATTCGAGTTGGAAGTATTTTG
Source organism: Pinus taeda (assembly GCA_000404065.3). Taxonomy (NCBI): domain Eukaryota; kingdom Viridiplantae; phylum Streptophyta; class Pinopsida; order Pinales; family Pinaceae; genus Pinus; species Pinus taeda. The sequence goes on along the minus strand of APFE031534535.1, from coordinate 406,640 downwards.
GAAGTCATGTATATGTTCTCCCTACTTTGTATGAGTCCAGTGTAAGTTAATTGTGAGTTGTAAATAGAAGACTCAATTTCATGATTCAGCTCAGTTAAATTAGTTCTCAAACTGATTGATAGAACTAATAGTGAGTTAACAATTAGTGGTGACACTAATTAACTCCACCAATGCTTCTCTAGATAACTAAATATTTAATCATCAGAAACTCATGCATGTCGATTCTGAGAAAGACCCAGTTGAGACTAGAGTGCAGGGATAATGTACTATTTGTTTTAGAATTTTCTAAGTTGCACTGATAATGCATGCATTCAGGAACTGATCCTTAAGGGATTGCACAATTTTTAGAGGCTTTATTTCCCTTTAAATACAAGCTATCCTTCATAGGAATTATACATTGGAATAGAGACTTGGAAAGCTTGTGAAGAGGCTAAGATTTGGCCTTGAGCTTGATTATGAGTTGGAGATTGAATTTGTTGAGTTCTGGGATTGTTCTAGAGAGAACAAGCATTGTAATTTCATCTTGATTTTCCAGATTAATACAAAACATATAGTGGGGTTTTGAGCTGTGGCTTTCCCCAGATATTTATTGTGTTATGTGCCTTCGATTCTCTTCCTATATTGATTATTTTTTGTTCGATGTTTATGGTCTTCCGCTGTAAATATTAGAAGTAGATTCTTGTCTCTTACATTAGCAAATTTCATTAGCTTGTGAATCTACAGAATTTTCTACATGGTATCAGAACAAGATTGTTTTTTGGGCCAAGAGTTTGCAGAGAATATCTAAGAATTTATGTGGAAAATTTTCAGAAATAAATTTCATATCTATATTACTTGGGAAAATATACCCAAATTGAAAAAAACAATTGGCCGAATCAGAGTTCCAATGAGGGAGATATCACTAATTTAAAATCAGATCTCTATAGGAGATTTCGAAGTTTTGAGTTTCTAGGTTACAGGTGAAAGTCGAATTTGCATACATACTTCAGGATTGGTCGATGGTGTTCCATGGGTTGAGGCTTGAGTATGTCTTAGAAGACAACTTGAATTTCATAGCCTGGAGGGAGAGGGTGGAGGGTGTGCTAGAGGACAATGGATTAAAGGAATTTGTTGAACAAGCAATTCCTAAGCTAGCAGCTACTGATGCACAGAACTTGGCCGAGTGGAAGAAGTGTGTGGTGAAGGCAAGGATGATAATCCTTGAGGGAGTTTGATATCTTTTTTCTTCAAGTCTCCATGGAAAGGAAACCCCACATGTTATTTGGAAAAAAATGACAGACTTCTATCAGAATAGTAGTGATCAAAAGAAGTTGGAACTGAAGGATAAACTTTGTAAAATCAAGATGGAGAAAGGCGAGACAATTCCAAAGTACTTGACCAAGTTCACTCAATGTCGGGATGAAATTGGAAGTATTTGCATCATCGTTGTTGAGGAGGATATGGTGAGCCTTGCTCTTCTTGGACTCCCAAAGAGATAGTTTTCAGGACTCTGTCAATGGTCGGGAGAAACTGAGAGATTGGGAACAACTATGGTTGGATTTGATGCAGGATGAGATCTAGAGGAACACCAAGGATGGCTCTTCATCAAATACTAATAATGAAGAGAATTGTGCCTTAGCGATTAAGGTGAGGAATGGGAAAGGTAAAATTTCTTGTTCCAAATCATATTCTTATCATGGAGGTGAGAAGAAGGACATGATGAAAGTTAAATGCTTTCATTGTCACAAGATGGGTCACTTTGCTACAAATTTTCCATTAAAGAAGTCCAAGGAGAAGACCTCAGGAGGATCAGTGGGTGAGGCTTTGGCCTCCCAATTCAAATTAGACTTTTCGCTCATTGCATGCATAGTGTCTTAAATAATGGGAAGTGTATTATACTTAGATAGTGGAGCTTCTTTCCACGTGACTAGCGACAAAGAGTTATTCAGTGAATTGGAGGAGAAAGATCTAAAGATGCATATCAAGATGGGTGATGAAGGTAAGTAAAGTGTTACTAATGTGGGTACTATTACTTTTCATAGGGATCATGTGGCTCCACTCACCTTGAATAATGTTATGCATGTACATGGACTAACGAAGCACTTGGTATCCATTGCCATGCTTGAGGATAGAGGCTATGATGTGATCTTTTTGAAAGGAAAGGCATTCCTTCGACGCATAGTCATGGGTCAAGTAAAGAATATAGGGATTTGACTTCAGAATCTATATAAGATAGAGATAGAGGATTGTGTTGCTTTGAGTTCAAAAGTGGAATAGATGTTGAGCCAAGACGTCAGTGAGTAGTGGCATGGGTGATTGGGCCACTTGCATCATGGGGCTTTGAAGATATTGCAAAAAATCTCTACCAGTCTTCCCAAAGGTATGCTTAAGCAATTTGATACATGCAAGGGTTGTACTTTAGGAAAATACACCAAGTATTCCTTTGGAGATATAGACAGTCGAGCAGATTCTATTTTGGAGAGAGTCCATTCAAATTTCTGTGGACCATTCTTGATAGCATCCATGATCAAACACAAGTATTATGTTATATTTGTTGATAACTATTCTTGTAAATTTTGGGTATTTTTTATGCAAAAAAAGGATCAAACTTTCACAAATTTTTATGAGTTCAAAGCATTGGTAGAGAAAGAGTCTGGAAAGAAGGTTAAATCTCTATGGAGTGATAACGGTGGTCAGTATGTCTCGAATGAGTTTAAGAACTTATGTGTAGTGGAAGGGATTAAATGAGAGTTGATGACACCCCATAACCCTTAATAGAATGGGGTTGCTGAGAGGAAGAACAGGAGCATGGTAGAGGAAGCAAGGGAAATGTTGCATGATTAGGGCCTACCACTACACTTGTGGGGTGAGGCATGCAACACAATGGTTTATGTTCATAATCGTAGCCCACATCAGATACTTGAGATGAAGACACCAAAGGTGGCTTATTCTGGTAAGAGGCCAGATGTTGGCCACTTCAAGATTTTTGGGTCATCAGTTTATTGCCATGTGACCAAAGATGCATGGAAGAAGCTTGAGCCAACAATAGAGTTGGTGATCTTTGTGGGGTACACTGATACACCCCACAACTATCATGTGTACATGCCAACCAGTCAAATGACAATGGTTTGCGGGGATACCAAGTTCGATGAGGAGAAGACCATGTGAGTATCCCTTGAGAGGGAGCTTGAGCTACATGCGGATGAGGAGATTTTAGCTCCTAAGGTTCAGGGGCATTAGATTGATGTCGAGCAGCCACATGCAGAGGTTTAGAGAGTGGAGACATCTACTCAGGCTGAGTCTTCTAAAGAGGGAAGAAAGCACACTAGAGGGGCTGACAGATTATTGTATTATGCACAGGAGAATGTGGGAGCACCCTCGTTTTAGCATAGACAGAAGAGGTCAGCAGAGAGATACATTGGATACATGGCACTTATGGGTGCATGTATTGTGATATATCCATATTCCTTTTAGGAAGCAGTGTAGTAGCCAGTTTGGGTTGATGCAATGGTGGAGGAGTATGACTCCATAGTTCAAAACATTGCTTGGGATGTGATCCCGAGGCTGGAGGACAAGTTAGTTCTAAGCTCTCATTGGATTTACAAGGTAAAGCAATCTACAGATGGTAGTGTGGAGAAGCATAAGGCTAGATTTGTGGCCCATGGATTTTCACAGGTAGAGGGGATTGACTATGATGAGACCTTTTGATCCTGTTGCAAGGTACTCATCAATCACATCTATTTTGGCACTATCAGCACAGATGGCTTGGAAGATCCATTAGATGGATGTGAAGATTGTCTTCCTTAATGGCATGATTGAGGAAGAGGTGTGCATAGAGCATCCCAAAGGTTTTGAAGCCTTCTACTATGAGTCACATGTGTTCCAACTCAAGAGACCATTGTATGGGCTGAAGCAAGCACCCCATGCTTGGTACACCAGGATAGATAGCTACTTCACTAGGTCGGGCTTCATGAAGAATGAAGTGGATGCGAACATGTATCACATAGTGGTGGAAGGTAAGATATTGATCATTGTACTTTATGCATATGATCTCATACTGAGAGATGGTGAGAAGCTCATCAAATCTTTCAAGGAGGACCTTGTGAGAGAGTTTGAGATGAAGGACATGGGACTCATGCATTACTTTCTTGGCATGGAGGTATGGCAGGGAGTTGGGGAGTTGTTTGTATCTCAGGGCAAGTATGACAATGATATAATCAGGAGATTCCACATGGAGATTAGTAAACCCATGGAGACTCCTCTAGCTGGTGACTAGAGTATGGAGGATGCTAATTCAGGGGAAGTAGTGGAAGCTACTATTTACATGTAGCTTTTGGGTTCACTCATGTACTTGGTGAACACACAATTGGATATGTGTGATGCATTTAACCATCTTATTCAAGTGATGGTTATGCCTACCGAGCTATATTGGAAGGTGGAAAAGCATGTATTGAGATACCTCGGAGGCACTAATTCGTTTGGGTTATGGTACAGAGGGACAGAGGGAGTGAAGCTTTCAGGCTTCACCAATGCAGAATGGGTAGGGAGTCCATCCGAAAGGAAGTGCACATTAGAGGGGATCTTTCATATTTGGTCAGTGGCAGTTACTTGGTACAACAAGAAACATAGATCGGTTGCACTCATTTTGGCAGAGGCAGAGTACATGGCTGCAAGTTAGGCAGCATGTAAGGCTATCTGGATGAGGAAGATCCTGGTTGGTTTTTTTGTCAATAGTGTTGAAATGTGGCAATAAGAATATTCCAATTTTAATTTGTCCTTGAATTAAAATTCGAATTTAGTCACACCAGCTGCTTGCAAAATAATTAATTAATTCATCTTGAGTTAATTAGTTGGACAAATTCAAGTTAGAAGTCTTTCTGAAGTCATGCAACATTTCTCCCTTAAATTAAAGAGATAAGGTTGAGTTGTATTTGATTTGTAATTAGTTAGCTTAGTTTTTTGAGTTAAGTCCAATTAGATTAGTTCCAAACTGTTTAAGGAACTAATTGTGAGTTCAGTTGGTTAATGCATGCATGCATCAAACTAGTGTACTCCAGATAACTCTCATCATTAACTCTTGCATGTATATTCTAAGAAAGACCTAGTTGAGATTAAAGATAGGGACATTGTACTATCAGTTGCATAAATTTTCCTGTAAGGAAAACTCATGCATGCAGAAGGAATTCATTCCTTGAGGATTGTGCACTTTTACAGGGTGTGAGATCAGTGTTACACATGGTAACAGTAGGATCACCCAAGAAAAACTGTGCTAGGAAAAAGGAGCTTGGAGGGCAGTGTGGAGGACTTATGAGAAGACTATTTTGCCTGTGAGAATCTGTGAGGATTGTAATGAGAGCTAGCCAGTTGTGAGAGTTAAAGCTTTGTGTAATTCTAAGATATTTCCAACTTGTATGATAATACAGATAGTGGGGTTTTTAGCTGAGGCTTTACCTTGAGTATTCTTCTGTGTTTCATGTGCATTGATTCTTCTCCTGGTTATATGTGTTTTGCTTGATCTTGCTCAAATATATTAAGCTTCCAAAAGTTTGATTGTAGAAGTAGATTAAAGTATTTTTCTTTAGTTATGTTGCATTATCGAGTTAATCTACAATCATAATTTCTACATGGTATTAGAGCAAAGGTTATCAGAGATGTGGACAGTATAATGAGAAGATAATTCGAAGTTTGAAGTTTGGGGTTGCAGGTACAAATCGAATTTATCCCATATTTCAAGTTAGTCAATGGCATTCTATGGCTTGAGACTCAAGTATGCCTTGGAAGCCAGCTCGAACTACATAGGATGGAAAGATAGAATGGAAGCTATATTAGAAGACAATGGCTTGAAGGATTTCATTGATCAAGAAATCCCAAAGCCAGTTGCAGCTAATGCACAAGACTTGGCTGAGTGGAAGAAGTGTGTAGCAAAGGTGAGACGGATCATCCTAGAGGGAGTTCGAGACCATATTTTCTCGAGTCTCCATGGGAAGGATATTCTATTTTCAATGTGGAAGACATTAATGTCAAAATCTCTATCAGAACAATAGTGACCAGAGGAAATTGGCACTCAAGGATAAACTTCGAAAAATCAAGATGGAGAAGGACGATATTATTTCCACATATCTGAACAAGCTCACCACCTACAAAGATGAGCTTGGTAGTGTGGGAATAACTACTGTCGATGATGATATGGTGAGCCTTGCTCTCCTCAGCCTTCCAAAGAGCTAGAATAGCTACCAGGACTCTATGAATGGAAGGGAGAAACTATCTAATTGGGAACGACTATGGTTGGATCTCCTATAGGAGGAGATCAGGAGGAGCACACAAGATGGTTCTTCATCAAAGAATGATGATGAAGAAAATCTTTCCTTAGCAAGTAAGGTGAGGAAAGGGAAGGAGAAGGCTTCCCATTCCAAATTGAATTCTTTTCATGGAGGGAATAAGGTTGACAAGTCTAAAGTGAGATGCTTTAATTGTCATGACATGGGACATTATGCAACTAATTGACCATCGAAGAAGTCTAAGAAGAGATCCCTAAAAGGATCGGAAGGTGAGGCATTAGCCTCTCAGTTTGAAATGGACTTTACCCTCATCACATGCATGGTGTCATCGATGGCAGGTTGTGTTTGGTATCTTGACAGTGGATCCTCATTCCACATGACCGGCGATAAAAGTTTATTCAGTACCTTGGAGGAGAAAGACCTCAAGATGCACATAGATATGGGTGATGACGGAAAGTACTGTGTTATAGGAGAAGGCACGGTTGCTTTTCAAAGGGAGCATGGAGCTCCTCTCACCTTTACTGATGTGAAGTATGTGCCTACACTGAAGAAGAACTTGGTATCGGTCGCGATGTTGGAGGACAAAGGCTATGATGTTGTCTTTAGTAAAGGAAAGGCATTCCAGAGACACATAGCCACTGTTCAGACCAAGAGGATTGGGATTCGGGTGAAGAATATCTATAAACTAGAGGTATATGATTGTGCAACATTGAGTTTGAAAGTAGAATTGGTGCAAAGCCATGACATTGGCGAGTTATGGCATAGGCAGTTGGGCCATCTGCATCATGGGGCCTTGAAGATAATGCAGCAGATCTCTACTGGACTTCCCAAAGGTAAACTTGAGAAAGTTGACACATGCAAAGGTTGTACCTTGGGAAAGTACACCAAGTCTTCCTTTCATGATCGAGATATTCAAGCAAAAGCAATCTTGGAGTGAGTTCATAGTGATTTGTGTGGACCATTCTCGATGGAATCCACAATGAATCAAAGGTATTATGTGATTTTCATTGATGATTCTCTCATACATGCTGGATTTATTTCATGCATAAGAAGGACCAAACCTTCTCAAAGTTTTGTGAGTTCAAATCTTTGGTCAAGAAAGAGTCAGGGAATAAGATCAAGGCCTTGAAAAGTGACAACGGTGGAGAGTATGTCTCTCAAGAGTTTAAGGAGTTTTATGCAGTGGAAGGAATTAAATGATAGCTGATGGTGCCTCATAACCCACAAAAGAATGGGGTGGCCGAGAGGAAGAATAGAATGATTTTAGGGGAAGCACGAGCGATGCTGCATGACCAAGGCCTACCACTTCATTTATGGGTTGAGGCATGAAACACAGCGGTCTATTTGCAAAATAGAAGCCTGCATCACATACTTGGGATGAAGACACTATAGGAATCTTTCTCCGGTAAGAGACCAGATGTGGGTCACTTCAGGATCTTTGGCTCATCGGTATATTGCCATGTGACAAAGGATGCATGGAAGAATCTTGAGCTGACAGTAGAGTTGGGGATACTTGTGGGGTACACTACTACAACCCACAACTATCGGGTGTATTTGCCTACCAATTGAAGGACAGTGGTTTGTAGAGATGTCAAGTTTGATGAGAAGAATTCCATGCGAGTTTTCCTTGAAAGGGAGCTCCAACTACAGGCTGTGGAGGAAGTGTTGGTTCCTAAGAGCCTCAGACTAATACGGAGCAGTTGCATGTAGAGGATCCAAGAGTGGAGACATCCACTCAAGCAGAGTCTTCTAGAGATGGACAGAAGCGCACAAGAGAAGCTGACAGATTGTTGTCGGATGTGAGAGAGAATGTGGGAGAACCATCTTCCCAGCACAGACAGAGGAGGTCACTTGAGAGGTACATTGGATACATGTCCCTTGTTGGGGAACGTGTTGAGACTAAACCACCTTCCTTTGAGGAAGCAGTGCAGCAACCGATTTGGGTTGATGCTATGGTGGAGGAGTATGACTCCATAGTTTGTAACAGTGTTTGGGACATGGTTCTGACACCGGAGAACAAGTCAGTTGTGAGTTCACGTTGGCTTTACAAGGCAAATCAAGTTGTTGATGGTAGTGTGGAGAAACATAAGGCAAGATTTTTTGCCTGTGGTTTCTCATAGGTCGAGGGCATTGACTATGATGATAATTTTGCTCTTGTCGCAAGGTACTCATCTATTAGATCGATGTTGGCACTATCAGCATAGGTGGGTTGGAAGATCCATCAGATGGATGTGAAGATTGCATTCCTCAATGGCAATATTGAGGAAGAGGTGTACATAGAGCAACCAGAAGGTTTTGAGACCTTCAATCGTGAGTCGCATGTGTTCCAACTCAAGAGATCTTTGTATAAGCTGAAGCAAGCACCTCGTGCTCGATACACTAGGATCGACAACTACTTCACTAGGTTGGGCCTCACAAATAGTGAAGCGGATGCAAACCTATACCACATCATGGTGAAAGGTAAGAAGTTTATCATTGTACTTTATGTTGATGATCTCATATTGACAGGTGATGATCATTTGATCATTTCTTGCAAGGTCATTCGAGATGAAAGACATGGTTCTCCTACATTACTTCCTTGGCATGGAAGTATGGCAAAAGGATGGGGAGTTGTTTGTGTCTCAGGGCAAGTATGCCAATTAGATACTCAGGAGATTCCACATGGAGAAGTGAAAGCCCATGCAGACTCCTCTAGCAAGTAAATGGAGGAAGGAGGATGCTACTTCAGTAGAAGTAGTAGAGGCTACAGTGTATAGGAAGCCTGTGGGTTCATTGATGTACTTAGTGAACACATGACCAGATTTGTGCTATGCTATGAACCAGCTGAGTCAAGCTATGGTTCAACCTACTAAGATGTTTTGGAAGGTAGAAAAACATGTATTGAGATACCTCAGAGGCACATCTTAGTATGGATTATGGTACAGATAGACAGAGGGAGTGAAGCTACAGGGCTTCACTGATGTAGATTGGGCAGGGAGTCCATCAGATTGGAAGAGCACATCAGGATGGATTTTCAACCTTGGGTCAGTTGTAGTTTCTTGGTACAGTAGAAAATAGAGGTTAGTTTCACTCAGCTCGGCAGAGGCTGAATACATGGCTACAAGTCAAGCAGCACCTGAGGCTATCTGGATGCGAAAAATTCTAGTTGGTTTGTTTGATCAGAGGATGGATGCAAGTGCAATTTATTGTGATAATCAGAATTGTATCAAACTCTCTAAGAATCCAGTATTTCATGATAGGTCCAAGCACATCAGTATCCAGTATCATCATCTCAAAGACTATGTAGCGACGAGGATCATGTTGCTGGAATATATTTCGACAAAGGATCAAGATGCAAACATTTTGACAAAGGTATTGTCAAAGTGTAAATCCGAGTTCCATAGAGACAGGATTAGGGTGGCAGATAATCCCTTTCTTGTTGAGAGGGAGTGTTGAAATGTGGCAACAAGAATATTCCAATTTTAATTTGTCCTGGAATTAAAATTGAGAATTAAAATTCGAATTTAGCCTCACTAGGTGCTTGAAAAATAATTAATTAATTCATCTTGAGTTAATTAGTTGTAGAAATTCAAGTTAGAAGTCTTTCTGAAGTCATGCAACATTTATCCCTTAAATTAAGGAGGTTATCCATTAATTTAGGAGATAAGGTTGAGTTGTATTTGAGTTGTAATTAGTTAGCTCAGTTTACTGAGTTAAGTCCAGTTAGATTAGTTCCAAACCATTTGAGGAACTAATTGTGAGTTCAGTCGATTAATGCATGCATGCATCAAACTAGTGTACTCTAGATCACTGAAGATTCTCTCATCATTAACTCATACATGTCTATTCTGAGAAAGACCTAGTTGAGATTAAAGATAGGGACATTATAATATCAGTTGCATATATTTTCCTATAAGGAAAACTCATGCATGCAGAAGGAATTCATTCCTTGAGGATTGTGCACTTTTATAGGGTGTGAGATCAGTGTGAGTAATCAGTGTTACACATGGTAACAGTAGGATCACCCAGGAAAAACTGCGTTAGGAAATAGGAGCTTGGAGGGAAGTGTGGAGGACTTATGAGAAGTCTATTTAGCCTATGACCATCTGTGAGGATTGTACTGAGAGCTAGCTAGTTGTGAGAGCTAGAGCTTTGTGTGACTCTAAGATATTTCCAACTTGTATGATAATACAGATAGTGGGGTTTTAAGCTGAGCCTTTCCCCTGAGTTTTCTTCTGTGTTTCATGTGCATTGAATCTTCTTCTAGTTATATGTGTTCCGCTTGATCTTGCTCAAATATATTAAGCTGTTGCAAGTTTGATTGTAGAAGTAGATTAAACTATTTTTCTTTAGTTATGTTGCATTATCAGGTTAATCTACAATCAAAATTTCTACAAGTATATGGATCTGACAGTGATTTATTGTGATAATCAGAGTTGTATCAAACTCTCTGAAAATCCATTATTTTATGATCGGTCCAACATATTAATATCAGATATCATCATCTCAGAGATTGTGTATTGAGGTAGATCATGTTGTTAGATTACATTCCCACAGAGGAGAAAAATGTTGTCATCTTGACAAAGGCACTGTCAAGATGTAAATTCGAGTTTCATAGAGACATGATCGGGGTAGTTGATAATCCCTTTCTTTTTTAAAGGGAGTGTTGAGAAATGGCAACAAGAAATTCCCATTATTTGTCCTTGAATTAAATTGTGAATTAAATTCAAATTATATTCTCATAGCAGCTTAAAATAGTTAAATTAAGTTTATTAAACTTAACTAACTTAGGAAATTCAAGTTGGAAGTCTTTTGGAAGTCATGTATATGTTCTCCCTATTAGCCTCCTGCTGCAGTAGGTTACTCATATTTCATGACTGACATTTTTACAGGCCAAATATGTCATACTTTGCATACTGCAATGCTCCATATTTGCTGACAAACACCAAAGAAGCAGGTCATAAGAGAAAGCTACTCAAAGTTCATCCACTGCATTCCAATTTTTGAAAAATTATTCCACTTTTGTAAATTTCTCATCCAAGGGGAGGTCCAAACAGTTTAATCCTGGTCTCCCTAGGTTTCAATTTTTTGTTGCAGCATATAGAGAAAGAATAATCTGTCCATACAGCCTAATCTCCGCAGATTTTAGATAGATAGAGAAACAAAGGAGCCCAATTGCTTAATCTGGGCCCTTGGAAGAGATAAGGGTAGATTTAGATAGGAGGGCATTCAAAAAAGAAAAAGATCACATTAAGGGTTTGCTAATTCAAGTGCACCCAATTCGAGTGAAGAAAAATGTTAGGATTGCTAGGCTGGGTAGGTAGTGTGAGGCTGCAGAAGTAAAGATGGTATTACCACTTGGTTTATCAATAGGAGGAACCATAGCATGTATACGTTGGAATCTTGGCAGTTGGTTGGCAGTACAACAAGGAAGCATGACTAACTTCCCTTTCCTTTCCCCCAAGAAATCATCTAACTAACATTCCTCTAAAAACCTTCAGATCTGCTCAAGTAATCCAATCTCATTTCATTTCTTACTAAAGCCAAGTTGACAATTGAGTTGACTTAGTGAAAAGAAGCCACATTTCTTGTGTAAAAAATAATTTCTACATAATCCATTCATTTCCTTATGCTTGAGTTTCTAATCCATAAACTTAGCATCCCCACATCCCTTGTCATCTCTCAGAATTCATATTAACATCTAATTCTATTATATAGCTCCCTAAAACCATGTTCCCTACCCCTACTCTAAAAGAGACTATATAAAAACCCTATAAATACTAAAAGTATCCTACCCCTTGGCAATTATAGCCAAATAAACCAAAGTCAGGAAAACAGTAGGTCTATTTGGGGCCCATTGTTAGTCCCTCCGCATTCACTCGAGATTTATTTGACTCTTGGTCGAATAAATAACCTTTTAACCCTTCTCCGATCCTTTTTTTTTTTGGGTTTTATCAATATCCGATTGATAAATAGCCAAAACCCGACATTACTTGAAACCTTAATCTTAATTTTAAACCCACCCGCAACTGCGATTATTTCATGGGTTAACGTGCGTGCATTTCCTTTAAACTCTGAGCTTTTTCACCTCTCGTCGGTCATCGGATCTGCTCTCGCAAATCCGACAGCCCTCGTGCATATCGGGCACCCTCTTACGACAGTCCGTTAGTTCCCGATGTCCGACAGTTTCACCGTCATACACCGAGATGCGTGGCGGCCTCCCATTGCATTGGGCCGCCCCTGACAGAAACCACCTCTGTACCAAAGGCGGTCTGATGTACAGGCCAAAACCGCCCTCCCCTCACGTAACAGGAGTGCCACGTCACCCTGCCATGTCACCTCCATCTCACCCCTCCTTGCCTGCACCTGGCCCACGTCACCCCGCCGTACTGCCAGGTCACCTGCTGACGTCATCAATCTGCCACGGTGTCCATTGCCACATCATCATCCGTGTCAGCTGCCACGTCATTATCTGTACCCACTACCCGACAAAAAATACGTCATGATGACGTCATCCTCAGAAAACGCCAAAAATCCCAAAAAGCGCCAAAATTCTGGAAAGTGAGTTAAAAGTCGTGAAAACGACTATTTTAGTTCATTTCTGTTTTTTACTGCGAAAGCAACGTGCATGCGGTTTCGGTTATTTTTACACTCCCAAGACTTCAGCGGCCAGCCAACCTGCAAATTTGGCACCATAGTTCGTCTCAGCAGCTCAATTCGTTCTATCAAGTGCCTCTGGCACCCTCATAACATGTATTTACCCATTTTTTACCTAAAACCCTGCTTTTGTGCTTCTCTTCTCAAAATTTCGAATAAACTCTTTTTTTAGCTAGTAAAACTACTCCTGCCAGTCACCCATTACTCTGCACCTATTATTCGAGCTGGTCGTTCTCTGCAGACTGAAACCCTAAGCAATTCTCTTCGATGAAAGGGTTATTCCTCCCCTCTGTTTGTCCATGGTCGCCCTCGAATTACTAAAATCTGTGTGTTACTCAGCTGAGTTGCCCAACTATATTATGCTTCACTGGCTCTAGCCTTTGTTCCTAAAATAAAAACCTGAGTTACCTCTCCTATCTGTGAACTGGTGCTCCCCAGGTGAAATTCAGTTCCCCTCCTCTCAGCATTGCGTCCAGTACCCACTGAGCCTCTAGTTTCAACCCATTCTTGTTAAGGTGTCTAGCTGGAGTACTGTCACTCTTCAGTGTTCCATAAACTCTGTATTGTGTGGCCCATTCAAAAGCAAATTACTAGTTGGGCCTGTCATGCTATTCGCAGAGCCTCAATTTCCGCCTCTGGTTGTTATTTCACCTCTATTCCATTCAATCAAAGCAATACAAGACATGGAGGCCCCAGTTGCCCTGAATATTGCTCCTCTGAATGCCCCACACATGAATTTAGACAGGATACCTCTAGCAGATAGAGATTTCCAGATTGAGGATATGAGGGGGCTTGAATCCCACCTTTTAACTGTTTTCCAATTCAAGAACAGTTATAAAAATAATACTAATCCCCTGGGAATTTGGCAATCCAGTATGCCTATCTATTACCTCCCAGAAGTAAATGTGCTACCTGATATTATCCATCTCTGCCATTCTCGCTATGAGCCCACTTTGAGGGAAATCCTCAGCCCAGATGGGTCAATATTGTTCCATATCACTCCTCAATCTATCAATCAAATGCTGAATTATGAGCCTCCCCAGTCCTTGGTTCCTCTCACCCTAAAACATCTGATTGATAGCGGTCCAAGGCTTTCCAAAGCAGAGATACTAAGAGTTAATCAGTTTTTTCATGATACCGAGATATCAGAGTGACCATCCTCCATCGTATCATCAGGTTTCATTTAATGAAACAGGCAGGCTCATGGTGGATATGATTTCCTACATCTTAGGATGTAAGACAAGGGAGTTTTTAGATGAGACAGTGTTCCAGTTATTAGCCATATTTACTCCAGGGCAGCCCCCTGCCATCATGTATGACTATGCCACAATCATAGCCAACAAAATGCATGAGCAATTCATGATGATGGACAGGGAGAGTCTTCAAATACACCTCTTACATTTATCATCTGCTACTTTATTATCACCCTGATAGTTTCAAGGTCCCTCTCATGAAATTTGATTCAAGATGAGAGAGGAGATCTGTAGTCTTTTGGACTTCAGTTTTTCATATGGCTTAGCATTCTCCCTATACATATTGTGAGTTTATTGATCTCTTTATATACCCAACTACTTGCTTATTATTGGAGACTCCTCCTCCTAGACTTACTGCCGAAATGCAAAGGATTTTGCATCTTTCTAAAGAATACAACATTGGGGATTGGTACTTTTACCAAAACCATACAGTTATCAGAATTCATGGGAGTGAGTTGTTTCCCTATAGGCTACCAAGATACGTTCCCATGAGGCTCTTTGCCTTAGAATATTTTAGACAGTTCAGTCATGCTGACCTAGTTCACTTCCATGGCAAAAACAAGAAGGCACAGTTGAAAATCAGAACTCAACTGGGTCCCTTTGTTTTCAACAAAAGGGAAGAAGCCTGGAAGGATGCAAATAAAATATTGAGAGAGGATATGTTGTTAAAACAAAGCTTCTATTGGTCACCATATGACCCCGAACACTTCATAAGCTTTAGGAGAGTTAAAAATAAGCTCTCAAGGTATTTGCACCAGCCAATCCCTCACATAGAGCAATATGCAAATTTACCAGAGTGGGTAGAAGGTTCTTTAGATGATGAACAAATTTATGAAGAAGAAAAATTGGAGAAAGACATGAAAGAAGTTGAAAAGAGAATTGACCTGGAATGTGTTCAACAGGTCCCCTCCATACAACCACAACTAGTGGGAGCAAGTACATCAACTGCTGCCTCACCACAACCAGCTAGGGGAGCCATATCGTCAGCAGGGAAGGACAAGGAAATAGAGCATTCAGAGGGACAGAGTACAATGGAGGATCAACCTTCTCTAAATCTGGAGAGAGACCAAGAACAAAGTCCATCAACACATGCAAAAGCACCTGAAATTCCTATGCTGCCAACTCCTCAACATGAGGAAAGAGGTAAAAAGAGGGACCAAGTAGAGAGTACACCTACAGGTACATCAACCGAGCAGCAGGGAGAGAAAAGGAAAAGGTTAAATCCCTATACCGAAGAAGAGATCTCAGAGGAAACACTTGGAAACTTGATAGGTGAGGGAACTTCAGGACAACAAATCCCTCCTATTTTTGAGACATTGGCCAGCTCCTTCTAGCAAGAGCGTGACGAACAACCAGGTGGGGAGGTTTCGTCCTCCAAATAGCAAACACAAAGGGGTGCAGACATTAAAAGGGCTTTTACTGAAATCAAATCTAGGAACGAACCAATAAGGTTCCAGCTTTATAGTCAACTGTTAAAAATGGCCCCTACAAATCAACAAAGGCTGATGGCAGCCTATGACATGGAAGCAAGAAAAATAACTTTAAGTCATTTCAGACCCACCATGCAGCAACCACAATCTGCTGCAGATTACATAAGAACTAATCTGGAAGTCCTTTCTAAGGACATACACCCTATAGACCAGATTGAGCTGCATAAGCAGACAGGAGAAATAGTGTACTCAACTCTGGCAGATAAGGATCTGCTGGCTCATAGATTGCAGAACTCCTTGTACAATACCTCTGCCCAGTTAGAGCTGGAGAAGGCCTCATCATTGGCCAAAGATAATAGGATAAAATCCCTTGAGTAAATCATAATAGAGATGGGACATGACCCCAAAGATCCCAAGGGAACACAAGCCTTGATCAAGAAGAAGGAAGAGGATCTAGCAGCCCTCAGAAAACAAATGAAATTACCGCCAACTCTTCATCCTCAGACTGCAGAAGTAGCACTACAGAAAGAGATGGAGGATGTGTACACCTTGCTTATGAGAATGAATCAGAGAATACTGGACACAGAGAAAGCACTGGAAGAAGCTTTGCAAGGGAAACAACCTGAATTGTCTTCAAGGTCTCCTCCATTAATCCCAATGATATCGGTTCCCCCACCAGCAGTTACTACAATAGCACCTCCACCAGTTTCAACTTCAGCAACAGATGTTTCAACTACAGCAACCACAGCAACAGCTGCACAAGAGACCAATTTGGGCATGGAGGCCATGATGAAAGAGATTAAGGCCCTCGAAGTACAAATGACATAAATGAGGGAAACCAAAGAAAAGCTAGCTAAAATTGAAGCTAGCTATGATAATTCAAAAATTACAGTCGCTGAGAAAACTAGGGAAATAAAGGCCTTGGAGAAAGACCTCACTCTCCATGCGACCCTGGCTCAAATCAAAACAATTTTATGGGATAATATTGGAAAGGCTCTCATTGAGCAATGGACAGGAATTCAAACCATTTTTGATCAGATAGATTTGATGACAATAGCTCAGTATGAAACTCAAAAGGCCAGGGTATTATTGGCAGACAAGCCTGAGTTAGCCAATAAATTGATTCACTTTCTAAACACTCGTACTGGTGACTAGTTGACAGCACTGACCATTCAGAACAGGACAGAGACCATTGTGAGAGTCAAAAAGGTACTAACCATGAGGAATTTTGTCTAGATGATAGAAAGAAAGTGCCAAGAAATGCAAACAGAGGTACAGGCCTTCAGACAAAGGATGGCAGATTTACAAAGTAGAGGTTTACCCAGCCTAGTTACTAGCGCGGGAAAATTATTAAAGCAGGAGAAGTATGCATATAGACTACATACATATGTACAGGATCAGATCATTGCATCATCGAGCAACACAGAAGAAGTAGCTCCTCTCACAGGGCAGAGTTTATACAATAAACTAGAAGATCTATTTTACATTGAACATGAAATCAAGCATCTCTTTCCAGTCTAGCCTGATTATTATACATATACAAAAGCTGACGAGACCCTATTCAAACTAAGAAAACATCATTTACCACTAGAAGATTGGTGGCAATGCCTGCTTCAGATTCTAAAGTAATTTTGATGCTCTGCATATTTTTTACCTCTACAAGCAAACTTCATTGCACAATTTTTCCATCAGCAAATTCGAGCTAACAACGGATGGAATTGGCGTGGAAAAGCGTATGGAAAAGATAAACAGGTGGCAGGTGACAGCGCACCCAGAACAT
Source organism: Pinus taeda (assembly GCA_000404065.3). NCBI lineage: Eukaryota > Viridiplantae > Streptophyta > Pinopsida > Pinales > Pinaceae > Pinus > Pinus taeda. The sequence continues at coordinate 389,284 of APFE031534535.1, read as the reverse complement.
CTCATCAGCATAGTGCTCATCAACCAACTTTCTTAGTCCAAGAGTCAATGACAATCAGGACGCCTACAACGGTTAATTAAACGCATTTACTTTCTCAGTTATTATTGTGCAATTTTTTCTTCATGAATAGTTATTAAGCATGTCAGAGTAGTTGGACATAGTTATGTCCAGATATTTTCCCAATAAGATATTTTGTAAATAACTTCTATATATTCTGTGAAGGCAGATGTATTAAGGGTTGGTTGTTTTATATAATTTTGGGATGATAGGCTCTGATGGAGAGTCGCACTATATGCTGGAAAATTTTCTATAATCAAAGATTGCTCACAATCATGGAGAATGAAATGTTGATGTGTTTAAATGGTTGAAGATTGGCTGTGAAATTCTTACGCTGATACATAAATCAATAAGTACTTCTTATCTCTGTGTTCACTCATGAATTACGCTCTTAAACAGCGGAAAGAAAGATTAGCTTAGAATTTGTTTAAATACACTCTATGCTCGATTTCTGTTGTTTCTCCATGTTTTCATCTGTTTTAGGCATAAGTATGGATTCCATCTGGCTCATATTTGCCCTAATTCATCATGTATGACAGTTATCCATGAATTCTTAGTTGCTCCTGGATACAGTTCATTCGTTTTCCCTCTGTTGAAAATATTGAGAGATTCTTTATTGCCTCTCATTCCTCAATTTTCATTTCATCTCTTTAAGCCTGAAGATTGTGTTATATACAGCTACCTTGCTTCATATTTGTCTTGCGACCAAGAAAACGCACCAGCAGCTTAACTCCTTGACTCCACGCCCAATGGTTTGAAACTTTCTGCTCCATACTTTGCCTCTCTACTTGAATATATTTTCCCTCCATCTGAACTTCCATCCAAACTTAAATCAAAACCCTTGAACTCAATAGCTAGCCTGAAATCCTCATCAACAAAGCTAAATCATCAAGAGAGAGCCCTCTCTGATTACAGGTGGGCTAGGACCTGCAATCCAAAGATTGGTTTGTGGTTACCTCGGCCATATCCCTTCAGGAGCTTAGGGACAACCTGAGTGATAACACTCCCTACTTTGTACGACTCTAGTGTGAGTTAATTATGAGTTGTAAAATAGAAGATTTGGTTTCATGAGTTAGTTCAGTTAAATTAGTTCTCAAACTAAATGAGAGAAATAATAGTGAGTTAACAATCAGTGGTGACACTAATGAACTCCACCAGTGCTACTCTAGTTAACTAAATATTTATTCATTAGAAACTCATGCATGTCGATTCCGAGAAAGACCCATTTGAGACTAGAGTGCAAGGATAGTGTACTATTTGTCTTAGATTTTTCTGAGTTTCATTGATAGTGCATGCGTTTAAGAACTGATCCTTTAGGGACTGTACAGTTTTTAGAGGCTTTATTTCCCTTTAAATGCAAGCGATCCTTCGTAGGAGTTACACATTGGAATAGAGACTTGGAGAGCTTTGGAATAGAGACTTGGAGAGCTTATGAAGAGGCTAAGATTTGGCCTTGAGCTTGCTTATGAGTTGGAGATTGAATTTTCTAAGTGCTGGGATTGTTCTAGAGAGAACAAGCAATGTAATTTCATCTTGATTTTCCAGATTAATACAAAATATATAGTGGGGTTTTGAGATGTGGCTTTCCCCGGATATTTATTATGTTATGTGCCTTGGATTCTCTTCCTCTATTGATTATTTTTTCTCAATGTTTATGGTCTTCCGCTGTAAATATTAGAAGTATATTCTTGTCTCTTACATTAGCAAATTGCATTAGCTTGTGAATCTAAAGGATTTTCTACATGGTATCAGAGCAAGATTGTTTTCTGGGCCAAGAGTTTGCAGAGAATATATAAGAATTTATGTGCAAAATTTTCGAAAATAAATTGCATATCTGGATTCCTTGGGAAAATATACCCAAATTCAGAAAACAATCAACCGAATTGGAGTTCAAATGAGGTATATATCACTGATTTAAAATCAGCTCTATAGAGGAGATTTCGAAGTTTTGAGTTTCTATGTTATAGGTGAATGTCAAATTTGCATACATACTTTAGGATTGGTAGATGGAATTCCATGGGTTGTGGCTTGAGTATGCCTTGGAAGTCAGCTTGAATTTCATATCCTGAAGGGACAAGACGGAGGCTATGCTAGAGGATAATGGCTTGAAGGAATTTGTTGAACATGCAATTCCTAAGCCAGCAGCTACTGATGCATAAAACTTGGCCGAGTGGAAGAAGTGTGTGGTGAAGGCAAGGTAGATAATCCTTGAGGTAGTTTGATATCATATTTTCTCAAGTCTCCATGGAAAGGAAACCCTACATGTTATTTGGAAAACATTGACAAACTTGTATCAGAATAACAGTGATCAAAGGAAGTTGGAACTGAAGGATAAACTTCGTAAAATCAAGATGGAGAAAGGTGAGACAATTCCAAAGTACTTGACCAAGTTCACTCAATGTTGGGATGAACTTGGAAGTGTTTGCATCATGGTTGCTGAGGAGGATATGGTGAGCCTTGCTCTTCTTGGACTCCCAAAGAGATATTTATCAGGACTTTGTCAATGGTCAGGAGAAGTTGCCAGATTGGGAACAACTATGGCCGGATTTGATGCAGGATGAGATCAGGAGGAACACCAAGGATGGCTCTTCATCAAAGGCTGATAATGAAGAGAATTGTGCCTTAGTGATTAAGGCGAGGAATGGGAAAGGTAAAATTTCTTGTTCCAAATCAAATTCTTGTCATGGAGGTAAGAAGAAGGACATGATGAAAGTTAAATTCTTTCATTGTCACAAGATGGGTCACTTTGCTACAAATTTTCCATAAATAAGTCCAAGGAGATGACCTCACAAGGCGCGGTGGGTGAGGCTTTGGCCTCCCTATTCGAATTGGACTTTTCCCTCATTGCATGCATGGTGGGATTGTCCTAGAGAGAACAAGCATTGTAATTTCATCTTAATTTTCCAGATTAATACAAAAAAGATAGTGGGGTTTTGAATTGTTTCTTTCCCTGGATATTTATTGTGTTACGTGCCTTGGATTCTCTTCCTCTATTTATTATTGTTTTCTCTTTGTTTATGGGCTTCCACTGTAAAGAGTAGAAGTAGATTCTTGTCTCTTGCTTTAGAAAATTGCATTAGCTTGTGAATCTAAAGAATTTTCTACAACAGACTCTAACATGATGAATGAACGAATGTTGTAGATACTAGATTTAGAAGAAGACATATTCATGGCAGGATTCCATCAGCAGGTGCAGAAAGAAAGGGAGAAAACCTAGCATGACAAGCACATCAAAAATAAGATATTTCGAGGAGGGGATCTTGTATAATTATATGACAGTAAGTTTGTGAAGTTCGTGGGGAAATTCAAGACACATTGATTGGGGCCATATATTGTCAACAACATTATAGATGGCGTAGATGTTTAGCTCACGAAGTTGAATGGAAAAATTGTTCATGGGTGAGTGAATAGTAGTATATTGAAGATATATAGGGATGATTATGTCCCTGGAATGTTGCACTGAGAAATGAAGGGGAGAAAGTCTTACTGCCACCTGTAGTTGAAAGTGGGCACATGAGTATAAATACTCTACAGGAAGGGGCCTCGCTGAAGGAATAATATTGTGTGATACTCAGGAGTATGGAGGAGTTTGAGGGAGTTGTGACAAAGAAGGGATGACTGCACCAAAGAATAAATCTAATGAAGTTAGCTGGAAATATGACCATTGGAAGGAAATAGGGCATCGAAAAAATTAAAATCAAATAAAATAAAATAAATAAAAAAATTATCGTTGAAGGGCATGAAAGAAAAGAATTTATGAAGCACAACTAGATGTATCTACCCCATACCTGCATTAATGAATCAAATCTAGAGCCAATCATGAGTCTAGGAATTTAAAATTGTTATAAAAATCACATCCCGCGCCACATTTTGCATTTGTTGCCTGGAGAGATCAAAAATTGTGCCTAAGTAAAGACAAGCTATTGCATGTCTGAGAGCAATTGGGAAGAGTTTTTCAGGATATTTAAGAAGAAGGCTTTAACTGGTATAATGGAGTCACAAACGGGAAAGACTACAGGAGAAAATGTGACTATGTCCCTGATGCATTTAAGGTTTCCAAGAAAGGTGCTTGTGCAGTCGCAGTCGCAACCACAAAAGACGAAGGAGAAGAGACCATTTGAGGTCTCTACAACATAATTGAGAACATCACTGTGGAAGTAGATGCAAAAGGAAGTGCAGTCAAAAGATGAAGAGGATAAGGGAAAAAATCCCATGCAGAAAGGGAAGAAACCCGTATAGTAGGAGGGACCCCAACATGTCCATGATAGTGAAGTAGAAGTTGAGTTCCATAGGAAGGAGATGGAGGATGTGCAGATTCACTTTGTGCTCCCAGCATATATGCCACCGAGAAATCCAAGCACAAAGCCATTCAAGGAGACAAAAGAAGGAAAATTTTCTACGTATACGTCGTTGTTGTGAGAAGAGATGTTGTTCAAAGGAGAAGTGTTAGGGAAGATTCCCCAACTCAAAATGGAATATTGAGATTTCAACGACAAAATTGAATACCCACAGTTCGAGCCCAGTAGGTACCTAAAAAAAGTTCACTACCTGGAGAGTAGAGTTACGAGATTAGGGCCACTAAAATGGGTTGCAAGAGTGGGGAGAGCAGGACTTATGAACATGTTGAATTTGCCACACTTTGGTCGAAGTCCATTCAGTACAAATTGTGTGCAATAGCTCCTGGCACTAGTGCAAGATGATTTTACTTGGCTAGGGACGAGGATCCCAATTAATGAAATTCTCATTAGAAGAATAAAAGTGTTTCCATACCAGGGAAAGGATCCCATAGATGAATTCATGGGTAAAAACAAAGACAAAGAAATGGCCCAGATGATGAAAGACAAGTTTGGGTTGGTAAAGAAATCTCATGGCTATGAGATAAATTCTATCAAATATTAGGGTGTGTGCATCGCCACACATATCCTAGTGGAGAAAATTGTGAGGAAGTGTAGGGACAATGAGGTGCCTACTGTAGTGGTATCATTGGTAGAGTAGTGTGTGGAAGGAGTCCAATTCAACTAAGCTTCTCATTTAAGAAAGGAATTTTTGATGGATTGCAGGGAGGCACAAGAAGAAGGCAAGACCTTCCACTATGCTTGGTTTTTTATTCTTATTGTGCTAATTGCATGGAAGGATCCGAAAGATTGTCAATTTCCAATACTGGAGGTAGATGTGTGTGAAGTAGTGAGATATACTTCGCTATGGTTTACAAAGGAGACAACCTGCACAATAAAGAATCAAATATTTTTTGTGCTGATGTGGATGGATTTGCATATGGTGGTAAATTGGTATTCCATACTGTCACTGAGCCTGTACAAGAAATATTGTCATATATCAAAGTTTAAGGAAGACTTTCATAGGGCATATGTGAATGTGATGAAGGACCCAGCAGAGACATGGCATTCATTTCCTTATATAGTAATAGAATATGACCTCCTCACAATAGTGCATAGTTGGCTGGAGGAATGGATGACTCCACCTAGTGGATTGGTTGAGGAGATGGTGTGAACAAAGATACCTAATAGGGTGCAGGTATGAGTAAGAAACATGATGTCAAAGAGCCATAAGAAACATAAGGAACAGGGAAGGAACACAAAGAACACTGCAGTGATACAGAAGTATAAAAAGATTCACCCTTTGTGATAAAGATGTGGCCAAGAAAGAAGCAGAAGGCAGATAAGAGAAAGGACGTAGTGCTTCTTGTCCTCACTGATGGGGACATTGATAAGATAGTAGAGAAAATCCATGAGATTGACACAGAGACCTAGGATAAGATTGATGGTCGATGCAAAGAGATCTTGTCTGAGGTGTAGTAGGACATCACGGAGATGAAGGTGTTGCTAAAAGAAATGAAATAGCCAAAAAAGTTAGCCCAGTCATCGTAGCAAGAGAAAATATTGGAAACAAGTTTCAGGATGAGGATGTTACATGTGCTAGCTAGGGAACTAAAGTTTGAAGCAACAATAGATAAAAAGCGAGCCAAGATCTGGTGCAGTGTCCAGCTGAATGTCGTTGCGTTAACGCTTCAAGTGTTGCATGAATTTCATCAAGGAACCACAACAGAGATGTAGGAACAAGAGCAGCATATGACGCAAGTGAATGAAAAGGTGATTCAGAGAAAGAAAAATTAAAAATGAGTTGAAGCAAGTGGCCAAGGAAAGAGAGGAAGAAAGGCATTAATAGGAACAACTGGAGAAGGCCATTGGCAAGACCTAGAGTATAGTTCTAGATGTGAAGGTTTGCAATGATGAAGCACCAGTAGAGAAGGTTGTGAAGCTTTCGCTTGTGATCAAAGACTCAAAGAATGCCATCATCAAATTAAAATTTGATTATGAGGTACAAATATCAGAGCTGAAGATAATATTGTAACCAATTATGCCACCAGAGGTTCAAGAGTAGAGACAAAAGGACCTTGGTGTGCAATGAAAGGCATATCAGATACAGTGATAGATTGTGGGAAGTTGCTTGATGATATGATGTAGATTTGGACCTCACTATAGGAGGATCCAAATGTCATGAATATTGAGGAGGAACTACAGCCGAACCAAAAGTGGCACAATGGGATCATAGTAGTTATGAATACCTTAACAGTCTTGAAGATATTTGACAAGATTTCTGAAGGGAAGAACCTCCAAGTACAAATGGATGATCTACAGAGGAAAGCACAGATCATATAGGTGAGCACTCAACCGTGGTAGGAGGAAGCCCTACAACTTTCGTAGATGATGGATGAGCAGCTGAAGGAATTGAAGAAAAGGGAAGCGGAGCTACTGTATAAGACCATTGGCCCTACTACAAAAGCTTTGCTAAAGGAAGAACAACAGGAAGAAAAGTTGATGGAAGAAACACTCTATCAGTACAACACAATATACAAAGCCATTGTAGCGAAGATCAAGGGTGTCGAAGTTGAGTGACTTGAGATGAGTCATGGGTGAGTGTTGGGGGCATGTTGGGCATGGCCCAACTTGGTCCAAATTTTGGGTAAAAGACCCTGCGAAAGAGGGAGCAGACCGTGCAGAGCTGGCAAAGAAATATTCATCACATGGACTTTTAAGGCCTTAGGAATGGGATAAATCCCTTCTTTTGTAATGGGTATTAGGTAGTAGTCCTTGTTTTTATGGATCCATGGTATGTGGACCATGGTTTTTGTATATAAAACGATATGTAATACTTTGTGATCGGGGAATTTGAACATCTGAATGATAGAAGCACAAGTGAATCTCTATTTTCACATCTGTATTCTATAGTTTTGGAGAAGGCTCCACAATTGAGTATGTCAAGATCTTCAAGAGTATGCAGCTGAGTGTGAAGACCACCTGCAGCTGAGTGCGTAGGTCAAAGAAGTGAATGTAATTGAAATATGTGTTTAAGAAAGAAGAATTTTTGCAAAGTATTGAACCTCCATGCTTGTTATTTGTCTACTATTTTGTATCTGGTCATGTCTGTTTTTTACTGAGTTATGCGAAGAATTGTAAGATATATTATTATGTGTTTTTTATATTAATCATGTGTGAATTTCTTATGCAAGTGAAGTTATTATATTGGTATATAATAGAAGTAATTTCACAACACCACTTCATAGATATCTCTTTAGTTGTCGAAGCCTGGTTCTACAACCTCCCATAACTGCTTCGAGTGAGACTATGATATGCTTGCACATTGTTGTCGAAAGGGCTAGTATTTGAAGGTTTTATTGGAATAAAACACAATCTGAACCTGGGTCAAGCCCCGTCAAACCAACACTAGTTGATCTAGCAGGGAGAGTTGTGATGCTTTGACACCTTAACAAAAGATAGTTGGAGTGGCTAGGGCTAGCAAAGTGGATGGATAAGAGTGGAAAAGATAAAAAGTAATCAGATTTTGAGATAAGAATGAAAGTACCATATCAAACACGGTTAATTTTTTTTTAGATATGTTTGTATCACTCCTCAAATTCATCTATAAAATAAATGCTCTCCATGGAGCAAGAGGAGGAAACTATGTGATGAGGAAATTTTGTTGGAATTAGAAACCTCTTCTTTGCAAAAAGTTGTAAAACACAATAAAGCCTAATTGTGAGCTTTGGTGAGAGGATGATTCAAGGGTAAGGATTGTAGAGAGTATATCATTGTAAAATTCCATTAGTATAATAAAAAGGTTAAACTTTTCCTGTGAGTTACATATATTTTTCAAGTGGTTTTTAGTGTACATTATTGGTTTATTTGTTATGCTAATGTTGATGTGGTTTGCAAGAACATAACTATAGTGTTTTTTTTTTGTAGGTTACAGGTGAAAGGAGTTAAAGAACAAATATATCAATTAGCTTCACCATTAAAAGAACCAAACATCCACCTTGAAAGATAAGGTGCACTCCACGTGCACTCCCTATCCTTTTCTTGTTTACTTTTATCATGCATAGGTGTCATTCATTTGGGGTAGGGTAGATATATAGAACATTTCCTATCATAAGCCCTAGGCAGGCATGTGGGTCAAAAGTACTCTATTACTAAAAAATAAATTCCTTATAAACAACTATGGTAGCTTCATTGCTTCATGCAAAAAATCCCATTTGGCATCAATATGTTTTGTTACCTCCCTTGGTGGTAACATGGACTCCTTCAAGGAGTTCCTATTATGGGAACCCATTGTTCACAACATCCTTGTAGGGAGTACTTTTTTATGGAACTCATTGTTCCATGTCTCTTGTGGGAAATTAATATGGGAACCATGCCCCCCATATTCCTTGATATGCCCACTCCTTGGTGAACACCTAAAATTATGGACACTTTTTCTATATTTTATATTCATCATATCTTCATGTCAAGATCTATCCTTCCTCTAAGGACTCAACTTCACATGTTCCATACTCAAAAATTCATATAATTTGTTCCCCTATTGGCATAAAGACACCTAGCTTTGTATCTACACTAGCTGTGTGTTTTCATGTTGCAACACTTACCCTTTGGGACCCTTTGTCTCATTTTTTCATGAAAGAAACTACATATTTGAATACTCCTATTATTGATTATGTTTACTTCCATCAAGTGTTTTTATCATTTGGGGTATTTAGTTTTAGGTGTTCAAATCCATTTAGAGTATCCAAGATGCATCTAGCAAGGGGATTATCAATTATGTACTTCAAACTAGCATCTTAGGTACTTCCTTTGAGATACTTTCATTTCACCAATGAAAACCCCTCTAGCTAACTTAGGATATCCTTTTTTGACATTTTCTTCTTCCATCACCTTCTCCTCAATTGCATGATCATGACAAGTTGATAATTTTCCACCCACATGGATTGCCTCACTATGTAGTACCCCTTGTGTTGGAGAGGTAAATCCCCTCTACGGATAGAGGCGATCCCTATTAGCCCAAAGGGGGTCTAGCAACAATCAAACAATGCTACATTGCAGGTTCCTAGTTGTAATTAACAAGTGGGTAAAAGAAACCTACTTGGGTTCCAACGCTACGTTCGTCGAAGAGATGATCCTCTCGCCCCTTCGCTCCAGCCGATCACAGTTCTCCACTATCCTCACGGATGGACACCTACACAAGCAAAGAGAGAGCAAACACAAGCGTAAATTCTACTAAAAACAACTATGTATCAGTCAGGAAGGATACAATTTACATTAATCATTCATAGGACAAATGGAAATGGAACCATAAGAGTAGTCATCTATCTTTATTAATCAGAAAATAGAGTAAGGTACAACCGAAGTCCTGACGCTGAGTCCTTCTCTAGAGGGTCCAGCCAACATGTCTTCCAAGCATTCACTTTTGAAGAAAATCTCCCAAACCAAAGAGGTCTCTCTCTCACATAAAAGGCAACAAGCTCATGACCTTCCTCAAGCTCAAAAGCAATCCTCACACAACACACCAAATGCCTACAAAGAGAAGCACTAATGCACTAAGAATTCCTCAATCAAAGTCTATATGTTCCAAACTAGCTGCTCATGGGCAATGGAGGAGGCTTATAAAGGAGAAGGAGTCTCCATGAATAGGTAAAGGATGAACTTTCCCCCAAGATAAGTGGATGATCAGTCGAACAGACATACCAGAGAAAGGATGGCGACCTCAACAATGCTAACAGCCAAGTCTGGAGTCATCTGGAAGGTTGGCTGTTAGAACAAACTTGCCTAAACAGGATCAGCGCGGGTGCAAAATTGGGCTGGCGCGCTGTCATCGCAAATCAATTATAGAAGAGGTCTGGTCAGCGCACAATGATACAAGCGGAGGGCGCACTGTCCGTGAAATCGTACCAGCGCGGAAAACACGTGTGCTTCCGCGTTGGCAGCGCAGCAGTTACATTATCCTCCGCCAGTCAGCGCGGTTATTTAATAAACAATCGTGATGATTCAAATAACTTAGGCAAAGAGGGTTTTTAGCCATTTTAGAGAGCATAAGTGAGGTGAATGTGATTTTATGACACAGTAGGGAGACTGACAAGGAGACAGTGACATTTTACTGTGTAACACTTGTATTACTGATATCTATGCTACATCATCGTCATTACTGAGAGTTATTCATTTTAATCTATTGAAATTAACCTCGTGCTTCTTTCTTATCATCTTGTTGAGACACCCCCTCAAGCTCTTAGTCAACAATTGAGTTGATCATCATTAATATGTCACTACATTTTCATTTGGCCTCCCATACCCCCACCATCAATAAACCAATTGTGGAATTAACTTCCATTCACCAATCCATATAGGGACCATCCAATGGCCCCCCTTCCATTTCCAATTTACCACTTTCTCCATCATGAAAATCAATGTATTCACTAGGGTGCACATATCTATATTTATACATTCCAACTAGTATTCATTTATTCATATGGCAAGCGTACAAATATTTTTTGGAAGCGAAGAGTCTCCCATAATCATCTCACTTTCTCATTTGTTGGAGGCAATCCAAATCACCCTTAGTCAAAGGATTTACCTCACACATTTTCAATATCTAATTGGTACTCCATAATGGCATTCAATTGTGTCTTCAAACTCCATACCTAATAATTACCAATACATCCCAAAAATGACTTATCAAGTATCCCCTCTAGTGATCCCCTGACTCTATATTCTTGTTTACCGTGTATGTTGTGGCTACAACTCCTTGATATATTATCAATAATTCTTCAAGAAAGGGATATCCATAGTCTCAACTCCATCTCTATTGACCTTTCTCATTATGATGTAAAATCAATGGATAAAAATTTGGTATATAGATCCACTATGATTTGATTTCTAAGGGTCCTCTTCCCTTGTTTCTAGGAAAATTAGTGTCTTGTTGAATGACTAACCCTCTAGGTTTGGCAGCTACCCTAGAAACAACAGTTTAAAGCAATTCAATGATCTTTCCTATGTGTAACAGATAAGAGAAAGATAGTAGAAAACCAACCTGGAACGTTCGCTTGATCCCTTGCCTGACCTCTCTCTCCTTTGGCAGATCCAGTAACTCCTCCCTGTACTTAACATGCTTGGAGAGTACCTGCACAAGTACAGCAACAAAGAACTTTCAAAGCATCGTGATCTATTACAACATAAACATTATAGAATCAAATATATAATGAACATATGAAAGCATTCACAATTACACAATCAAGTGGGAAAAATCCTGAAGAACTTTATTAATAATAAGGAGAATTACAACCCAGTTGTCTAATCTAGTGGCATCCTCCCAACATCAATCCTTCTTCACCTCATGAACTAGCAAGATCACATCAACAAGAATACAATGCTCTCTCCTCAATCACAAACTAACAACACTTACTTGCAATTCACCACCATTTAGCCCTCTAATCTCTTGAATGGGAGATCCTTTTATAGATGTTTGCAAGGGTGTGAGTCATCCATGGGGATTGATTAGTGTCATTCCACTTGTTACAATTGGTTCCACAAGAGAGGGGAATTGGAGATGGTTTCCTAATTCCTTTGGTCATCCTTGGGCGAATTCAGAGAGGCAAGTGGCACAGAAGAAGTTTCTAGAAGATTCCATGAGCAACCAACTAACAAACTGTCCCAGAAATTTGTCCATCCTTGCCCATCGTAACCTATAGAATGCCTAAATAGTATGCATCACACTTTGATAGTGTACTAGTCAGTATGCATCGCAGTTTATCAATGAAGCAGTCAGTATGGTCCACTTTAGGCTCTTCCTGGATGATTTTTGAAGTGGAGCTTCTAAGGAATGATGTATTTGGATGACTTTTTTTCTTTAGGGTATGAAGCAAATCTTTTAGGGGTTTATTGACATATAATTTTGGGGTTGATGTGCCCAAATATGTCTATAACAGTTTCCCCCTAAAGCATGAGGTCATAAATATTCATGTCGGGTGAAATTCTTTATCATGAGGATTCGAAATTTCTAACTGGAAAGTGACCTGCATAAGTTACAATACAATACATCATCATAATATGATTTTCATGATCTAGCTAAGGGAGGCATTCCCATGCTCAGCTTTATAAATTTCACTTTATGTACATTGATCAAATAATCATCTACAGATACAAACTTATGATTCTACAAATATAGAGTCATAATCCATTATTAGGATGACCATCTGTGTAAAGTCTTTGTACATTTGATGTATTCATATCCCTGAATATATCACAGCCTGGATGGATGAAACTAGATCTGGGGTCTTCAAACTCATTCATTCTTCACATGATGTACAAATCAAACCATGTGAAGAGATGTCTTGAGGTCGAACATGGAAAGACATTGCCTGATTACCAGCCAATGATGTGAGCTATTAACAGACGCGAGAGGGATCACTAATTGTTAGAAAATTATATATTACAGAGAAATGGAACACATAAAATATTGCAGAAATATAAACACAGAAAATGCATAAAACAAGAGAGACACAGATATACAAGGTTCACCCAGTTCGGGCTACGTCCACGGAGAAATAGTCAGTCCTTCTTTTATTATATTATCCAACAAACTGAAGAGATACAACCTATTGTATATTTGTTGTAACTCCTTCTTTTCTCTCAATCTCCTCTCTTTTCTTCACTTAGAATACAGATATAATAGACGCAATAAAATTCCTTCATATATAGTGAGGGGTTGCCTTCTAGGGAAAAAAACCCTAAATTAAATATAACTTCTACCGTCAGATCATCTGCCTAATGAACAGTCCAGATTGACTAGAAATTACTAGACTTTTACAAGGCAATTTTACATCTGTTTTTAGCTTCAAGGGCACTGCCCCCAAACCACCACCTGGGGATCGCTGGCCCCCAAACCCCCCAACCGGGGGGGATCGGCTCCCCCAAACCCCCACGGGGCGAACAAGTCCCCCCCCCCCGGCGTGGAGGGGGGTACAATCTTCCTAGGGCATACATCTAGCTGAGACCTTTGAATACAGAAGATAATCAAGCTCCACACACAACAATATCCCACTTGGACACTGAATATAGCAACTCCACCACTACTTCATTTGCTAGATAATGACTCCTCCGTGGACCTGGTTGTTTCTCATCTTCTTCATCATACTTGAAGACCAATTGAAACTTAGCAGATTCTTAGTTTCTCCATGGTTACAACTTTTGTTACCATATCTACAGGATTCTGGCTAGTCTCTATATTTTCTAGCTTCAACTATCCATCTTCCAAATCTGACAGTATCAAATGGTACTTGAGCTATATATTCTTACTCTTGGAATGAAATGCAAAGTTCTTTGCAAGATGTATGGCACTTTGGTTGTCACTATATAACCTACCCAAATCCTGCTTCTTACCCAATTCATCCAGAACCTTTGCAACCAAATCATTTCTTTACTAGCCTTTGTAACAACAACATACTCTGCTTATGTTGTTAAGAGTGCAACAACACTTTGTAGTTTTGAGAACCAAAAATGACAATTGTTCCACCTATAGTAAACACATACCGTGTTGTGCTCCCCCTATTATCTCTATCACCTACCATATCTGCATCAACATATCCTTGTAGAGTAATGTTTGAACCACCAAAGCATAATGCTTGATTTGTGGTACCTCTCAAATACCTGAGAATCCACTTCGCTGCCATCCAATGTTCTTTTCTTGGATTGTTCATGTGCCTACTTACAACTCCCACTGCATGTGCAATATCAGGCATTGTGCAGACCATTGCATACATTAAGCTTCCAACTGCTACTGCATATGGAACTTTAGACATATAAGCCATTTCTTCTTGATTCTTGGGACATGCTTCCTTACTTAATTTGAAATGGCTGGCCAAAGGTATACTAATTGATTTTGCATTCTGCATATTAAACCTTTTCAACACCTTTTCTATGTACTCACTTTGAGAC